>JAUMHA010121059.1:5253-29666 GCA_032359765.1 Saxidomus gigantea
ATCTTAATTACCTACACAGCTACTTATCATGTCTAAACATTCAAATACCATCTCATTCAAGCTGTTTAGATATGCGCATAGTTTAGATACAATGTACATTCTATTTAGAATTAAATTACACCTATACGGTGTAGTGTGGGCCACTATAGTGTGTCACCAGCTTAATGATAAATCGGTTAAATTGTCAACACTCCCTTACGTTATAAGAAAGAAACACCCTTTAACAAGAGTTTTATTGTATGTTAACAATTTCAGATTACACAATGTATGCAAACAGGTAAATAATCTGTCAATATCTAGGTTACACAATCAATAAATTTCGTTAAATATTTATATACATGTAAACTATAATATTGAACTGTTTATAAAACAGTGTAAAATATATTCTCGATGAAGAATTTTGTTTCCTTTTTGTGAAGGCGATACTGTCCCACGATTTGCTAAAGGTTAAAACACATTTATACGGTATAATACATGCACATGTTGATATTATATATAGTCAGATAGTATGTAGCAGCATGTATATGCAAGACTTACAGAGTAATCTTCGATCAATATCGATCACAGTGCTGAGATTACTCCGTCAATATGTACATGTATATACTTACTAAATGGAATTCCATTTTTGTAGCACTTTCTCCACATTCCCATCGTGTATGAATATTCTCTTTTGATTGTTGTATTTGTAGAATCAGAGGCGTCCACGTCATACCAGAAATCCGTCACAACGCTGGTGACCATTAGTCCAAGAGATACCAGAATCAAAAACAGCACCGTAAATAATAAACACAGGTGACATTTTCCCATCCGCGCCATGTTTGTTCTCTTTTAGAGTATTGCTGAGGCTCTTGATTACACGAAAATCGAAATATGAAATGTATTATCTAGTGAAATATATCCCGTGTGTTTCTGTAATGTGGGAGCGGTCACACGTACTTGATTTCAATAGAATCGCTCACCTGTAACCGGTAGTTTTACTACAATTAAAGGATCAAGAACGACAAATCTGTTTACCTGTCGTGACAGGGTTCAACAAAATTGTTTAAAAGGGTGTACATGTTATGTTAAAGAATGCATGTTTATTGCTTTTCTTATATTTTGATCTTAAACCGATGTTACATCTACCTGATATCAATTGAATATATCAAAAGAAGTAAATAAAGAGTAAATAACTTCAATTAGAGAACTAATTGGTAATAGTCCACATATGTAGTGCTAGGTTTAAAGTGTGAAGGTAAGCTCCGCTGTGCGAAATTTGACATTTCATTGACAAAAATAAAGGCAGTGTGATCAGTTTGGCATCCTGCACCGTTACATGTGTCATTACTAAATATATTTACTAAGGCTGTCAGTGACTGATCAAACAGCGAAATCAAACTGCTGCCCAATGTACGTTTTCACACAATGATTAGCACTGGGGAATTTGTCTTTAAAACACATTTAGCAGAATCATCAACTTGTTTTGGTATATTCATGCCTTCTTTTTCCGACATTTACTACTTTTTGCCGTTTTCCTACTTTTTTCTAACTATAAAAATACCCTTACTATTCCTACAGAACATTTGTTTATTAAAAATGCAGCTGTTGACCTCTTATTATTGAATGCTGACTTTGCTGGATATTGAAGCAGAAGAGGCAACTGAATGACGAACAGTTTATTCATGCGTGCTGCTAAATGTGATTGTTGTGCGCTGTTGACCCAATATGTGCACAGTGAGGCAAATGATGAGTGCAAAGAAATCATGACTAAAATGTGCTAAGACAAGAGTTTATAGACGTCAGAAAAAATAAACTTTTCCTTTGGCACCAAACTACCTTGAATTATTTGATTTTGGTCATCTGATTTTGAATAAGTTTGGTGATCTGTTTTCTACAATGCTCAAGTTTGATGTTTTAGTTTAGTTTATCCTAATTTGTTTTGGTAGTAGATACTACGGAAATAATTTTCTACACACATTTACGAAAATCCTGTTCATTCAACAGTTTAAAGGTAGAGGTTGCAGTCAACAAAACCAGTAGAGTATTGTCATTAGGAGTTTAGTTTTTAAATTAGAGACAAATGATTGGACTGTTAGAAATCATACGTATGTTTCAATTATAAAACACATATTAAAATATTGAAATATGCGTCTGTCAATGAATAAGTCTTATGAAGAAGGAAAGCGGATTTATTGGCCTGGATGACCAGTGTAGACCCAGACAAGATGTCACGAAAACCTGCCTAAACTGTTCATTGTCCAGTCAGTCAGTATGTAAGGACCAAGTATTCAAGCAATGGCAAACATAGGGCAATTAAAATAAGAGAATACAGCACTCTCTAAGTGTCAAACGCTTTTGAATGATCAGCAACAGGTATTGGTGCTTGCAGATCTGACAGCAACAGTAATATTTAATATAGTTACTGAATGCAAACGACTAACATGCAGATACTAGAAAAAATGCATATGTTATTTACTTACAAAGGCAAACAATATCTCACAATTCCTTATAAAGATTCATTTTAACACTGCACGGTTGGATAAAGTTTGTAATAATGGTCATAACTAATTCAGTGGTCCTGATGAAATTCAGCATCTATATTTATATTATACTGCTACTGATTTGTCTGTTTCAAGTCCCATTGTCTGTTCAAATACTAGCGGAGGGCTTCTTGTAAACCAAGCAGATTTACAAAAACACAAAGACAACATGAAAGCCAAGCTCCGTGGTTCTCAGAAATATTTCTTTCTCAGTATAGAAATTGAGAGAAATTGAGCACAAGTATTCACTATGTATGAAAATGTTGTAATTATCTAAATAGGGCCCGTAATGAACGAAGGTAAATGGAGATGGTATTTTTCAGCTGATGATGATATGCATTACCAGCCCCATTGACCCAACCATTCTCTTCGATATGCGTTTATGTATATATGTCCTTTAAGGACCTATGGTCTCATGGATGTTGCAAGTATTCATGGCCCTTATATCACTAAGTAAGAGATATCTTACAGGTAAATTGGCCTTTACTTGTACAAAAAAAAACACTTTCCATTAACGTTTAATTTTAAATCGAAAGTACATGATTGTACATATTTTAAATTTCACATTGCTGTTGCAAACAATAAGAAACCCTCTCCGACAACTCTTTTTTTTCGTGAAGAAACAAAATATTGGAAATACGTTACCAAAGTCTTTAAAGTGATATTACCCTTCAATATGATTATCGAAATTTAATGTAATGCATTCATCAATGGTTTAGTATCATTAACAAACAACCACTGCGAAAGTTATAGCTAAATAAGTTAAAATAACATAAAATTATAAAATAGTTTTATTCCTATTAAACATAGTTGAAGTAAATAAAGCGCACCATCTATGAATATTCAGCATTCTAACCAAGCAAATTGAAAAGTGATCAGCGTGCTTTAAAGGTCCACTTGCTTTCATATTTTCAGATTATTAAAGATTTTCAGACGCATTTAATGCAGCCTTGAATGTACGCATAATGCTTTCGGTTTATTATCTAGCCTTAATTGCTTTGCAGAGTTTCTGTGCTTCTTTGGTGTCAACATCAGTTATTGGTCACTTGACACCGGCTGTTTAGCCGGAGTTTGGTTTTCTTCAGTAGGTGTAAGCATATATTCGGGTGATTCTTCTTTTGGCCAATCCGGCAGCTTCCTTGCTTTTATCAAAGCCAGACAGAAGGTGAGGATACCTAGAACCTGCAGACCTAGATAAATGTAATCATAATGAATAGTGAGTGTACATAATCTGCGAATCCTTGTAAAATCGTGGGCATCCAATTTCGTGGAATTCCAATTAAATTCGAGTGCACTTAAATTCGTTAATTCAGACGAGAATTCGATAGGATATTTATTGACCTACCAGCGAAATCAACAAGATTCACCACCCTTTGAATATTTGTTGTTCTAAAGCGATATGGGAGCAGATGGTCAATTACATACATTGTGTCGTGATGTCGTGCGGTTTAAACACTATATCCATTATGTATCGTAGTATGTCGGTTAGTAACATGAAATATGCAAAAAAGGTAGTCAGTAGATGAATAGAGATATTAATATAATTAGCATGTATCAGTTTGACAGGTTTTCAAGCGCCAAACAAATGAATAAACAGACTTGGTAATGCTTTAATTCAAGTGTCTGCTTAGTACACGTATAATTTTGATAAATTAAACACTTAAAATGATAAGAAATACCTATTATTAATCCGAACATGCGGACTCGTTGAGCCTCGATGTCGTAATGAGCACAGTATTTTCCGGTCGTTGGTGCCGAACTCCAAAATATGCAAGTACTATCAATCAACTTTCCCCCTATTACAGGACCGGGCAACCAGGCTGCAACATGCATTTGAATAGTCAATAGAAAATCCATCTTCCAGACAGTGACCAAATCAAGATGAATTTAGCGACTATTTCAATGATTTTTTTCAAGATTGTAAGCGATGGTCCCAGTCTAATCAATTCTATAAGGGGGGTAATAAACGTGTTTTTCCCTTATTGGGCTTAAAGAATGAAAAACTGAAATAAAATACAATAACGTAAATAGTAACTCCGCAGAGATGAAGTCGAAATTTAGTTTCGAGCTCAAAATATTCAAATCTGAAAAAATACCCATTCGTTCAAAACAAACAAACAAACGATTTCTTATTTTTCAGTGAGTAACCGTTTAGAAAAAAATTAAGACCTTGACATGCATGTAACATAACTAATCCTTACTGTGCGAAAACCAGCGATGGGTCACTGCCACAATGATGACAATGTAGTTTCTTATTTATAATAAAAAACATCGATATAGACCATTGTCATCATTGGCGTCACTGTGATGTCGAGTTCAAAACTGAGCCTCGTAACACGAAAATCAACCATAAATAGTTTCTACAACGCACAATATCGACAATTGTTACACAATTTTCTTTTTTTTAAATGCTATAAATGTAAAACAACTGTGCTTTTCGCAAAGCGTTGTTCATCTGTACAGACAATGCAATCACATGTACAGTATACTAAGTAAGCAAAATCATGCACAGTAGTATACATACCTGTTACTGCGCAAATTGTCGAAGAAAGACCAATGGCTAACGATTTATTTTTACCACCAGAGGCTCTGAAATATTGAAGATGAAGTTCAATTTTTAGTGTTTTGTTAGTCTACATTTTCGTTATAGTATAGTACATTTTTAATGCAGACTTCCATTTACGAATACATTACATATAAGGATGACACAAACTGCACCGTAATCAGATCTAAAATTTACCAGGCAGAGACGTTTCAAAGAAATAAGCAGTGTCTAAAAATACAAAATTTATAATGGTGTGCTTTGTATTTGCAATGTTCTTGTGCTGTTTTTATTTTTATCCGTAAACTTACCTAAGAAATATAAGAAATACTGGAATAGATGCTGTGGCATCTAGAAAGTTAATAACAAACTTCACTGCAGCATACCCCCACACCATTGTACAGCCTGATGGACATAACCCCGTGGTCGCAAATCCTCCGGGAATAGCCGAACAGTTACAAAGTATCTGCAGATATATCATTACCAAATGTATCTGGTTTTGATTCAAAGTCATCAAAATGCATATTTCCAGCTGATAATTCTATTTTAGTGTTCATGTTTTCGTTTCGTTTTGTTTTAGGCACCGAAAACAACGCTCAACAGACAAAATTAAATTGAACATTCGTTTTAAACCGAGATGGATTTAATGAAATAAAAAGGTTATGCATAAGTCGCATTTAGAAAATTAGTTGATCATACAGTACGGTTTGTTTACGTTAGCTTTTTCAGCTACACATCCCGCATGGCAGGGTGAGAAATAATTCCTTTTGTCGGCTCCACATATTGGTTGGAATGTAGTCGCATTGCAATCATAAGCCATGCCCATACCGCTTAAAAAGAGAATTAAGTTCTATTAATACTAGAATAAATCTGAATACTATGAACACTAACTACAAATTATAATCATTCGGAACATCACCCGAGTTCAGTCGTACAAAAATTACTGCCAAGTTTGTGATGTTCCGGATGAATTAACCATCGAACATGTAATGTAACTTACATATTCTTTGTACATGTACAAACATTATATTTATGTTTTTCGAAGTTTAAACTTACTGTATTTTAACTATCTTTTGCAGTTGAATGTGTCTGCTGAAAAAAAATCATGAAACAAAAACTGAAAAAGTTACCCCATATCTGCAGGTGAGTTGTAAATCGGTTGGTTCTCACAGCCGAGAAATGTGACAATTACAAGCAGCGCAGTGACACAGATCAAGAAGCAGACGACCATAAGAATATTTCTGAATGGTGTAAGATTAATTTTCTTGGTAATGAATCCTCCAATGAGAGACCCGATGCCATAAGGGGCTATACTTAGAACACCTGCAGAATTCAAAATCTGACAATGACGTTATTCTGGTCAAATTTTGATCAGAAGTTCTGATGTTTCGCTGCAAAACTTCTCTTCATTCGTTGAAATAACTCACTTAATAGAAACGGAAAGAATCAAAACGCCAATTTCAACGAAAAAGCGGACAGTTTATCAAATCATTAATCACGGAGAGTATCTGTATACTTGTCACGAATTGACATCTTTCTCGCATACAGATTAATGTCGGTACTAAACGGAATTCTAACGCATAACACTCATTCTGTAATAAATTCGTTTGATTTGTTATTTATTTGTGGTATCCTTTTGATATTCTTACCGAATGTTTCGTTGCAATTCTCCAGTTTTTTTTCTATAATTTGCTAGTATGAATTATTTCAATTTTGTTATCATAAAATTGTGTATATTTGCATGCTTACCAATCACAATATTAGCTTGCCAAGGTGGTATAAAAAACTGAGTCTGCATATATTTGGGTTCAAAACCCGAGAATGTAGCAAAGGCTAGCACCAAAATACACACTCCGATCAATGTCAGTAGGTAAATAGGTGACTTCAGTAAAGAATGGAGATCAGAGAACATACCTGAAACGAATCAAAGCGCTGAAGTGGCGAATTTCTAATATAGAAGGGCTATACTGAAGATAAACTACTTTCAGTTCACGATTAGTGTATACTCTCTCAGCAGTTTATGTCGAGAACATGTAAGTCATCTTTTATGCTCTGGTGTTGATCTACATTGTTGCAATGAAAGACTATATCAAAAATGACATATTAAATTATTCTTTAGTGTTTCAGTGAAGCGCCGAAATTTAAGTGTGCCGCTTTCTGACCTAGATCATGAATATGCATGAACAAAGGATGACACTTGCTGAGCAAGCTCATGAATATACACAGTAAAGTGTGCCCCTTTCTGAGATAATTAATGAGTAAGCATACTTAATAAATTACGTGTGCCACTTTCTGATCTTGCTCATGAAAATGCATATATAAAATGTGTGCATATGAATATGCAGGACTGTGTTAAATCTTCGTTAATAAGACGTTTCTTAACAGGAATACATGCATCTGAGACTGCGTTATTTCTTGAAATAATATTTCTGTTTGATTTCTCTCCAAAGATCTAGCTAAACAAAATAGGTGTTTAAGTGAAATTAGTCATATATACTAAGTAAGCCAAAACAATTTTAGTAACGTTCTTGTATTACTTACGTTTCAGTTCGGAAGTAACAGAATGGTTTGATTGCACGTGATGCTGCTTAGAATCTGACCAGCTTGATTTTAGTTTCTTCGGAAAGAAGAACATTGGTATAGCACTCAGAATGGTAGCTACCCCGACTGTGACATACCCAAGCCACCATGCACCAATAAAACGAGTGTCAGAGTTCGATAGATGGGTAGCTGAATTGTACGTACATTTGTAAGATTTATATTCATTGCATTACTTAAATATTTACAAATGCCGTCTTCTGTTACATGATACATTTGTACTAATTCAAAACAACGAACAACATGTTATTAAATGATTGTCTACGGGTTTCTTTTATTTGAATTTGAATAACGTAGTTCTAATAAAAATATCTCTAGTTACATGATTTTTCACACGGATGAAGGTAACCCTTCGGTTTTGTTGTTGAATCTTTGTTGATCTCTTAGACTCATGAACTTACGCCTTATGTATTTTTAAACGAGTTCCATTAAATTCCAAAACTTCTAGGACAGAGAGTGAACAGTGTAACATATAAACTTACTTTGTAAAGTAACGTGGATACTACTACAAAGGCTTCCGGCGCCATACCCAACAGCAATTCCAATAACTGTTAAGCAGGAAAGTATACCTACATCAAAATAAAAAAAGACTTGTGTACAACCATACCTGGTATATTAAATTGAACAATGGTTACAGTTTTCATTACCAGCATATCTCAGCTACATGGAAGAAGTGTTTCCCTTGCAGAGCCGTAGATTTACTCTTAAATGAGTAGTTGTCTCTCTTTCACAGTATGGAAACGTCTATCGGTGAATTCTTAATTGGTATGCCGGTTGTTCTTAAGTCATCAGTAGAGGAGCCGCTACTTACAAAAATCCTTAATAACACTTATCTTCGCGCAAAACATATCGTGTTATACACATTGAGGCAATCACAAATTACAGACCGAATTCCAAATAAGTTGGGCTGTAATGCATTGTCCATTTTTATGATAAGTCGTAGCATTAACATATAGGACAAACATATCAATTAATACCTACCAACGTAAAATCCGGTCTTATTTTTATCCACATTGTCATCAATAAACTGAGAAGAATATGGGTAGCATGGGCCTTTTCCGACACCTTGAAGAATCATTCCAATATTAAACAATGTATAAGCCAGTTGTTTACTCGAACCCATCGGAATGTTTGTAGAACTTGCCGAGTTAGTTTCATTTTTTATTCCACTAGAAGTGAGTGTTTTGTTAACGCACAAACTTGCGTCAGACATGTTATTTTCCAATGTTTCATTGTCATTGTTAGCTACGATACTGTTAGAATCAGAAAATGCTACGAAATGTGGAAGGGCAGAAATGATTCCTGATAGGCCACATATGACGGTAGCGATTCCAATCCCTCTCGGCACATGAGCTCTTGGTCCAAAATAGCTCGCAATTGCACAGGATATAATAAATCCCAACTCCCATACCGTCAGAAGCCAGCCTGACTCGGAGCTGCTTAACCCAAAGGCCTTCTCTATGTTAGTAATTTGAGAAACCGCAACTGTGTACAATGACCAAGAGAGGAAACTTAGTACTCCAAATGCTGTTGAAAATGAGTTTATTCCTGAAAACATTTTGCTTTTGTTTATCGCAGGATCTGCTAAAAACATGCAACGACCCAAAATGTTAGCAACTAATCGAACACAGTAGTTTGCATCACATACATTTTCTTGTAAGGTGTAAACAACTTGTATATGTTGTATCTTGCGAGATACGAGACGTGACCATAAATAATATAATCTAATAACTTTAAAATATATCATACAGGGAATGTGAATTGACAGTATGACCGAATGAAATAATCTGAAAGATAGTAAAAGGTCAAAATCCGGCACACTTTACAACACAGATTTCCCGACAAGCAAACATTGATTTGACTGCTTATTTCCGAGACAAAGGTTTAACAGAGTCAAAATCATTATACGTCTCCATGACGGCACGTTCACGACTGTACTAGGGATTTCGCACATCAAGATGTTACTATAAATAAGAGAAAAAGAAACAGCTCAGGATGAAGGAAAAGTGCAGGTGCACTGTCCCAGGTACAAGTCTCATGGACTGATAACCAGTTATCAGAAAAAACCCGAGATACTGGTCAACAAAGACAGCCAACATTTTTACAGTTTTGGGTTTCAGTTTTATTTTCTAAAGCAGCATATATACTTCACAGATATTCATTTTGAAACACCCAGACTAGCTCCTCAGAGAAACAATTTCAAACATAATACATTAATTTTGTAGACCTATTTATTTACTTTTCTAGAAATCTGATTACAATTGGAAAAAAAAATTTAAAATGCAATGTCGTCCCATTTGATATCCTCGGATGTAAAAATACGTGTAACTCTTGTATTAAGTGGAAATATATAACATACTTTATTTTGTTAGAAACATTCAAACATCGAATGTTCATGCCATAAAAATAGCGCAGTATTTTTCAAAGATATGGCAAAAGTACAAAATACTGCATATGACAATGCATTTTTCGCAAAGAAGTGACAAAATAGAAAAGAAATATATACGTTAGCATTATTTTAGACTTAACAGAGTACAGTTTCTATATTATTCTATTCTATCTATTCTATAATAAATGTATTATTGTATATACATGTACATGTATATGAGTATTTAGAGCACTAATGGGGCTCTTAAGTTTTACACTAGTTCTGGCAGTGGCTTTTAACATACATTGTATTAACTTAATTTCATCATATAATATTTTCTGTTCTTTCAAAACATACATGTACTTTACCTGAAAAAGTTTGGGTATAACTTGAAGAACACTTCGTACGCCCCATATGGTAGCCGTGCTATGTAAGCCAACGGTTTTGACAGTGTTGTGGGTTTTCAATATCATATCACTGTGCATAAAACAAAGTAATTGAAGATGTAGATTTAATCCAGTTCGATCGTCTCCCCTTCATAAAAGGAAGGTTTAGTGATTGATGGCGTTTGGTGATACGCCTGGTTGACAGCCGCTTTGAATGGTTATTTATTTTCAAATAAATTGATCATTTGTTTTCTTCTTTTTTGTGGCAATTTACTGACATTTTGAGGCTGTATACTAGTATATTTAACCAAACAAATCACTAAGGCAGATGCATATTGAAACATTCATTTTATATATTTTCAATCACTGACAACATTTACTATCTTGAATGCGGCGAAGGCAATAGAATATCATGTTAATTACTGCAAGAAATTATTTAGAACACTGAGAGACTTTAAAACAAGAACAGTCAACTTTGAAAAAATAAGCAAGGCTTAAATCAAACAAATCAACCCGGATATAATTAAGTTGGAGATATATTCCAGCACATTTAAACATTTTAGAATCTAAATTACGTAGTCTTTAAGGCAACAAGTCAAAAATATTTTTATTCTGTTTTACAACCCGCTACGTATTGCGAAATGAATGATTCTGAGTGTCGCTATCAGAAATGCCCACTCTCCTAGAATAACATTCCTATGATACTTGTTCTCGTCAATTTTTATTTTCAATTAACAAAAACTCTGATTACTTTAGAAAGTCAGCAATGTGCATTTTATAGCTCTCAGTGTACATTTATCAGGAAATAATATTTATTGTAAATATCATATTTTAAGACTTCTAATGCCTCAGCAAGGGAAAATGATAGCGAAAGTGTTTATTTGTGACATCATAGCGCTCAGGTGATATTTTATTACAACCCCTTTAATTCATAGTACTTTCAATGAAAATGAAACAAAATCTGTGCAGACGTCTATCAGTCGATTTTCACCCGTGTTTTTCTTCCTGATTGTTAGTATCTGCTTTGTCATATTTGATTGATGCCAAGTGTTCTAAGGGTTTTCCATTTTCCTGTGTATTAACAAACTCATATTGACATGTTTCTTCCTTGGACCAATGCCGCAGCCTCCTCGCTTTGATTAGTGCCGCACATAAGAGCACCAGAGCCCCTATTCGTAAACCTGTAGATAGAAGAGGAAATGGCTGGTACATAGTTTTTCTTGACAGTAGGTAAATACACTATATATGTATAAGTGAAATAAATATTGTATGACATGTTCTGAATAACTTTTGGATGCAGCAGAAACAAAAAAAAGCACTAGGACTCATTCCACATGAAAACAACCTTCGAGATAGAGAGGTGTAGTATGGAATAAAGTGTCCTACATTAGGTACTGATGGGGACAGATCACTGAACGACGCAACCTGAAGCAAACACGCTACTACAATTGCGCTACAGCGGCTCCACTAAAAAGAATTCAATTTAAACAGTGTAAATTTATTTTTAAATAGAATGGGAAGGTCAGCTAAGCAAATTTGACCAAGCGGAATGCGAGATAATGCGAGATATTGCAAGTCAATAGTTGTATAATCAAACTAAATACCTAGCATTACACCATGAATCCTGAATCTTTGCCACTCAATGTTGTAATAGGCGCAGTATTTTCCGGATGTTGGCGCCGTGTTCCAGATCAAACATGTACTGTCAATAATTTTGCCACCAATGACAGGGCCAGGAAGCCATGCTTCATTTCATAATGTAAAATTAATTTTATATACATTAATTTTTATATGAAAAAGGTTTTTGCTCTTTTTAAATACATTTCCTTTTATACACAATGAGCTTTGTTCTGTTTGGAAAGTATAACCTTGGATGATATGTGAAAACCTGAGATTAGTTTGTACATGTACAAGAAAGTATTAGATTTGTAAATAGACATGCTACATATCTTGATGTACTTACTATGTCTATACTGTTCATCAGCCAAAGACATGTATTTATTGAGATTGCTAATAAATGTTGCTGTTGTTGTTTGATATTTGGTCTGACTTACCAGCTAATGATGTTGTAGCAGCGGAAAGCCCGATTGCTAGAGCTTTGTTTTCTTCTCCTGCTGACCTGAAAAATACAAAATGTTTTGTCTATTGGACATTTGTTTCGTTGTTTGGCAATGCAGTATTAGTTTTTTAGCAGTTCAAAGAATGCATCCTCATACAATGTACAGGAACTTATTAAACAAAAAAACATATTTGAATTTTCTTAAGTCGACATTGAAAAGAGCAATGTTCGTTCAATTTTGTTATATTAATTTTGTTTTTCTTACTCTGACATTTAAATATGACTTTTGTACATTATATGATTTTGCAAACTAAATTTGAATGCTTATCAATATCTTCTAAATTCCACCAAACGTTAATAATCCTTTCATTACAATATATTCGTAAGCAGTGCTTCTTCTTCTATCCTATATCTTACTTATGAAATAATCACGGTGACACCAGACTACATCTTTATCATTGTGACAAGGTTTACCTTAAAAATACGAGAAATATTGGAATGGATGCTGTGGCATCAACCAGATTCATGGTAAACTTTGCTATCGAGTATGGCCAGATCATTTTACACTGTAAGGAGCATAGTCCAATGCTTGCATCGCCATTAGGAATAGCTGAGCAGTTGGTCAGTTTCTAAAAATAGTAAAAGAAGCCATACTTAAATTAAACGGTAACAGAAACCATATTTAAATTAAACAGTAACATTTATCATATTTATATCTCATTTAATTAGCTTGAAAGAATTGGTATGTTCTTTCTCTATCACAAAGCTACTTTATATGACCATACCTAGAATGTTCAGACTGCACATGTGCAGGTTGACATATTTGCGGAACTTTCTTTTCGTGCCTGTAAATTTTTCGACCGCCTTTCCAATATTTTCGAAATGCCTATGAACCATTTGCTGCTGTATTCAACATGACTTCTAAGATAAAAGGTACCAATCAGTTCCAAAGTTGCAAGTGGAAACGGACTTTATAACGGTATATAGTCAGTGCCATTAGGCGCCATTTAACACTACACTTACGTTTCCGGTCATTTCCGTACAACCAGCATGGCATGGTGAAAAATAGTTCTTTCCGTTATTTCCACAAACTGGCAGAAATTCAGTCTCATTGCAGTAACAATCTACGTTCTTGGAGAGGAAGCTGTTTTATATAAATGAATATGAAAAAGATCGTAATTAGTATTTCCTTTGTAAATCAAATTATTAGCACTCTAACAAGTTATAATTGCATAATTCAGTTATTTACTATTTTTCGCAATTCTGTCGCTAAGCTGGCTACTTTATGAATACTTCATTTTTGTAAATGACAAAGTCAAACGAAAATCACAAAAAACGTCTTAAATCTTTATATTACATATGCTTGTAGTTGATTCCCATATGCACGCGGGTTACCTCGCGGAATTGATAGCAGAACCCATGAAAATCCTTGAATAACCTTCAGTACCAGCGGGCAATGAAATTTACAATCCGGATTTGGAATTCCATCTAAATATCATTTAGATCAGCTGTGGCTCTCTCTTCAACGGAAAAGCTAAACTTTCAAAATGGGATGACTTTGTAAGAACCCCAAGAGTTTTACAGTAGAATGTTGTGAATATACATACGCCTGATCTGTCGGCGAGTTGTAAATAGTCTGATGGCTACAGCCGAGGAAGGCGGAACCAACCAACACCAAGGTGACAAAGCCGACCAGAGACAAAACTACAAGAACAGTTCTAAACGGCGACATATCCCATCTCTTAGTGATATACCCTCCAACGAGGCAACCCAGACTGTAAGATGTTATGCTGATCACTCCTACAACATAGATACATGTGTTCATGTTTATTCAAACTTGTGTGTGGCTTGCTCTCCGCGGCAGGCAATCGTAATTACAAATGTCAAAAGTGACATTGACCGACAAAACAGCAAATATATTGTTAAAACATTTATATTTGTAAATGCATATGTTTAGTAATGCAACGATTGCCAGAAATGTATGGTCACATTATTTCTCACAATTCTGGCGATCATTCGATGAAATTGTTTTCGGTTTTCTCGTGCATTATAGTGATGCGGTGCCGTAAAACCTAAAAACCAAAAAGGCAAAGGGGTAAGATCTATACGTGAAATATTAGAAAGTATTTTTTTCAAATAATCTAACAAAGGTATCATGTTTTGTGTTATTTTTCATCTACTGTCATATACTGTTTTAATAATCAATAGTACATTTATTCAAATATTTGCCGCAGCCTTGACTTTCTCTAAAGAAAAATTTGCATTTCGAAACGTTGTATAGCTTTAACTTGACTCCCCTTATTGAAACATGGCTACCATAAAGGCTCAAGATAAATTGTATACGGATGTAAATAGCATAGAAACTCTGGGTAAGAATGCACAACTGCAAAGCTGACGTTCCCGTTGCATGTAAGAAAGGCCCATAAACAAATATGTTCACTAACATTTAGCGAATGCGTTTGAACAATTCATCAACCATTTATAAGACCTGTAGAATGTACTTGGAATTTTTGTATGATGTCACAAAGAAAAAACTCACCGAGGAGAATATTGGTTTGCCACTGAGGCATCGCAAACTGTGTCTCGATGTATTTTGGTTCAAAACCCAAGAACACAGCGAAAGAGAGAATGTGAAAGCATGCTCCTGCGACAGTGAGTACATAAACGGGAGACTTGATAATGGCAAAAAGTGAAGACACCACACCTGGAATACAAGTATGTCTAAGTCATATTAACTTTAAAGAGACACTCCCTAAAACTGGTGTCAAACTAAATAACTTCAAAAGCACAATTACTTTTATTGATAAACAAACATTGCACATCAAACATTCTTAAAAGAAATGGAGCTGCTTTCATTGAACAAACATGCGGTGAAATAACTTACGTTTTAGCTCATGGAAAATATATTTATTTTGTTGCTGTTCATGTTGTTGGGATACTTCTGACTGGTCCGATGTAAACTTCCTGGGAAAACAGAACATTGGAACAGCAGTGAGCATGGTTGCCAATCCAACCACAATAAATCCGAGCCACCATGCGCCGATGTAACGGGTGTCCGTGGATGGCAATGAGGTACCTAGGTATGATATGCACAAGTGTCAAAATGTGCAATTCGCAAATGAATGACACCTCGAATTTGAAAACAGTATCGTGTAATGACATTTTTTTAATAAAAGTTTAGCCATATTCAGCAACAGTATTTGACATAAGCAAATGTTTTGTATGTTTTTTTCTTGTCTGAGCATTTCAATTACCGGTAACACTTATCTATCTTAATTGGTTTCTATCAACAATACCTCATCTGGCTTACTTTTTAAGGTAACATAAAAGCTGCTTATGACACTTCCGAGACCATAACCAAGCGCCAAACCGAACACAGCGATACTGGAAATTGTACCTGAATTAAAAATGTAAGTATACTAAAACACCAAATGGAACATCCTCTAAAGTACTTTACAATTCTTCTAGTTATTTAATTGACCACGTTTTGTTAGCAATATCTTACAAACAAGATCTTATAGTTTAAAGAATTTAGCGGCATGAAGTCTTACCATGTGTTTGAATATTAGAAGCCTATTTCACATGCTCGTTTGACTGCAAACCATACGTTATAAAAGACTTTTGAGAAAAGCGTCACTGTCTTTTAATTGTATGTAATTAACAACCGGAAAGAGTGAAGATTACCAATGTAGAATCCAGTTTTCTGTTTATCAACATTGTCGTCAACGTACTGAGCTGAGTAAGGGTAACAGGGAGCTTTCCCAGCCCCTTGTAAAATCATTCCAATATTAAACAATGCAAACGCTATAGTTTTACTGGAGCCTTTTGTAAAATGTGCGAGCGCGGTGGATGAAGATTCGCTCACAGTCTTGTTTATTGCGACAGACGTATTCACGCAGAGGCCTACATCGGATACGTCACTTTTCAGCGTTCCATTTTGATTGTCAGCATTTAATGCATTTGAATCAGAAAATGCTATGAAATGTGGAAGAGCGAAAACGAATCCGGATAGACCGCATAGTATAGTACTGATACCGATCACCCTTGGGAGATGGGCGCGTGGGCCAAAATAGCTTGCCAAAACAACACACGAGACGTAGCCTAGCTCCCATACAGTTAGCAACCAGCCTGTCTCTGAGCTGCTTAATCCGAAGGCTTTTTCTATATTTGAAAGTTGTGATACTGTCACCGTGTAAAATGACCACGAAATCAGACTTAGTAATCCAAACACTACAATAAAAGATATTATTCCGTTAAACATGGTGATAATCTGTCTAATTTTGGTTTGAGACAGCACTTTTTTACGGGGAAAAGATTCTGCAATCTATATCTTTAAAAGGTAAAAAGGTATTTTAATCCGTTTGAATATTATTTTGCATCAGACTGTATGTAACAAAGTAAGTAAATTACACGTACAAATTAATAAGCACG
The DNA here is from genome assembly GCA_032359765.1 of Saxidomus gigantea. Classification (NCBI taxonomy): domain Eukaryota; kingdom Metazoa; phylum Mollusca; class Bivalvia; order Venerida; family Veneridae; genus Saxidomus; species Saxidomus gigantea. The sequence goes on from JAUMHA010121059.1 coordinate 22,157, forward strand.
AACAAACGTGATCACAAATGTGGCATTTACTTTTCTGTGAGCACTACTTGTACTCCTATTATAACAGGTGATATGTCATGGAACAAACACATTTAAGCATATTAAATGCTTAATTAACCTAGTTATATATTGCTTTATTAATTATACTGGCATATCTTTTTAAAGCTAAATTTGTTATTGCACAAGAAGTCCTTTTGGTGTTTGCAGTTAGCCAGAAACTATTCAACACTTGCTTTTACAATTATTCAAGAATTCAACAACACAGTTGTTTTATACATGTCACAATCGCCGTATGAACAGGCGATAGAAATGTTGTGCAGATTCTTTCAGGACCGCGGCTATCATTACATAAGGACCACATAAATCAGGACGAGTGTAAACAATGATTCTAGCTGATTTTTATCTATCTTTATTATGAGAACACACCCGTCATACAAACGTGACAAATATTATTTTAAAGCTGATGCGTACACAGTAATTTTCATTTATGACTTTAGTACACGTATAAGCAATGCATAATCGGGAAAAAAACATTACACATTAAATACATGAGATGCACTAATTTTATTTCGAATGGGAACTGTCTAACAATGCAATTTTAATAAGATTTTACAAGAAGTTAGAAATGTAACAATATTTTGATACCATATACAGTAAAATGGAACTTCTGTCTGTGTTTAAATGCCCTAATGATCACTGTTATCACACTATTTTAACTTATTTCTCTCCTTACATTGCCTGAAAAGGTAACATGTGAACCAGTACTTTTATAATGTAAAAGATTTTCTACAACATTTATCATTAGCATAGCACCAATAAGATTTCTTATTTTCATAGATTCTCTTTTGACTTGCATGCGTGTTAACTGAAGATGTTTTGGGAAACAGTCGCTTTAGCACACCCGAATCCAAATAATGGTCTCAGCATCTGGTGCTCAGATGGTTTTGTAGTGCCTCCCGTAGCCGGATCATATATGATAAATTCGTCATGTATTTCTGAAGAGTCGATGCCACCAATGATGATAACTTTCCCTTCGTGTTGTATTATCCCGAATCCACAGCGGTCAAAACCTTGTATGATGCCAGCATCTTCAATCATTCCGCTTCCGTCCATTTTGAGAACTTTTCCTGAAGGAAAGACCAGGTAAGTTGTTGTGTTGCAGACAACAGCAGACGACATTCCAGATACTGATGGAAGGTCTGCCACGTGAGTGCATGATTTTAAACGAGTATCAAAGCATTGAATAGCAGATGACATGATACCGTCTCCATCTATTCCTCCGAAAATATATATTTTGTCTTTAACGACTGATGCAGATGCTGATCTGACAGGAAAGCCGAGATATCCATAATCCTCCCAATTTCCGCTCGTCACTCCAAACTTTTCAACACTTAGCAGTGTACTGAATCTTTCTTCGGCTTCATCATCAAAACCACCAAGGACATACAAAGAATCTCCAACAGCCATCATACAGTGCCTTCGTCGACCTAATAGCATGCGTCTACAGTTTAACCATTTGTTATGCGTGGTATGTAGATACATCATACCATTTAGTGCCTCACTTCCACCCGAAACAAATACAGCATTTCCATATGTACAAACAGCGAATTCCACTCCTAAATCGTAAGGCAGAGGCGCCAAAGGCACCCATTCCATCTGTTTAATGCTGTAGTACCACACATCTGTGGTTGTTCTTTCTGGGTGGAGATTTCCACCAATACAAAGTATCACTTCCTCATATTCTGCTTGGTTCCGGTGGACTAAACGTGCAGAAACAAATTCATGTCTTCTCGCGGGTAGGAGGTGATACCTCTTTGCTTCCTCTACGTATTCTCTGCACTTTTCATTTCCTTTAACCAGAGAATTGGTATCTATCGCCTCCAGTAGATATTCTGGCTGCATTAGTGGTAACCTAAGGTGTTCAAAAAGTGTATCCATATGTTTCTTTCTGTTTTCTATATCAAAGTTAAGCCACTTTAACACTGCCTCGGAAACTATTTCTTCTCTCGGAGTCCGCAAGTCATTATCTTTTATGATAGCTACTATGTCATCGCAGTCGAGTTTCATAAAGTCCTCTGTTTCTGATGCCTGACAAAAATAACACAATACATATGTCCAAGCTTTTGAAGCAAGATAGCTGCATGTATGCGATGACGCTAGTTTCCAAGTTGCTATACAATTTTCGGGATCGACGTTTTCAAGCATGAACTCTTCACATCTCTCTTTCAAACACTTGATCTGCAACATTGTCGCAGCCTGTAAAATGTTGTCAACGTTTTCCGTGTTCACAACATCTTCTCCAGTATATATAAATTTCAGTATTCTTTCAAAAGTTTTACCATCTATGTCTCGCAAAGTGACAACGCCATTCTGACTTTCTTGCATGCCACTTAAGTACATTGCCTCGAAGAACGGTGACATTGCTGCTAAGATAACTTTATGACATTCGAATGTTTTGTCACCCACGATGACCTTTGTATCCGTATATTGTGAACTTTTCCACTGTTGCTCTAAACCATCACATAGCGTAGACAAATATATTTGTTTCCATGTTACTACTTGCTGTTTGATTATGTCTTCCATTGTGTGAGGTCTGCTGAAAGACAAATAAAATAACAAACTTTGTTACATTGATAGGGATAACATACAAAATACCCAGCCTCAATTTCGCAAGTTCAGTTGTATAATGCAAGTCCTTAGATGAAAAAATCTTACCTGGGAGTTCACTTCCTGTCGTTACAAAATTTTATTCAGTTAAGTCATCTGATATCGGGCAGGTATGCAGATCGATCGTGTTACCAGTCATATGTTGGAATATTGGTATTGATTTGGTCGAAGGAGTTTCAATAACTTTCAAATAAATGTCCGCGTAAATAAAACACGATTGCCAAACTTTGAATAAAGAATGACACACGCTGTTATAAATGGAATACATTAATTGTTTTTCATTTAAACAAGTCTTAACGATAAGTAGCAAACACATTTGCAATTACGATCATGTTGAGGATTTATGTTTTTCGTTTACATCTGGTACCGCTTCTCCCAGCATTGGCCAGACTTTATATCGTTTGTCCTGTACTATATGTCTGTATACAATTGTAACACACGTAAACACACTTATTTGCTTCCGTTACTAGAAAATTACAGTATACATGCACATTGCTTTCTACTTTTTGAGTTTTATTGTTGTGAAGGTATTTCAATTATAGTGTCGCTCTTATGTCCAGGGTTTGACTTCGAATAACGTTTTTGAGCACATTCACCACACGATTACTGTCGTTTTAATGCCAAGCATCAGGCTGGTATGCAAACAGTTACAATTCTGTAAACTAGTTGGCGAATCACCAACCAGCCATATCTGCATGGGTCCTTTTGTTTTTTTTTATCTATTTAAGCTTGAGTGTATGTCTTTAGAAAAGGGATATATTAGATGTGCGGTTGCGCCATTAGGTTGACTTTGAATCAACGACCCAAGGGTAAATTGTTCGACGTCCGAACGTCTCCTCCTCTTCCTCGATTTCCGTTTCATTTTATAGTTGTACTTTATTTGTTTTCACAAAAGTCAGTCTTGGGAGGCCGTGCTTTCCGAGAGCACTATGGAATTAAGGTCAGACTAGTGAGCCATTTGTGTGATGTAAGTCAATGATAGGGGTCTTACTCACTTGTGATGATAAATTGTCACGATACGTTGAGTTATTTTATCAATATTAAACCCGCAAATCAGTAGATAAACGTATATATTATACTTTATTTAACTGGTAAAGCAATCGCTCAGTTAACATTATTAAACTTTATAAATACGTCAAAGTAACACTTGTTAACAATCATACCAATTATTATCGTAAACAGTTACGAAAAACAAACACATGTACCAATATAATCATTTGCAGTAACAACTTGAGCAAATCGTACATTAATAACAAAGAACAATAAAATACAATAAATGTAACATATCAACTTGACTGGCACTTCATTATAATATATAATATGAAACAAAACTATAAAAATAAATACTAATTATCCTAATGCACTCAATATAATATCACAGCTCTTAATATCCTGGTATGAATTTCAATAATGATATCGAGGTCTGCTTGAGGAAATGTATTTGTTTTAAAGTTGATGGTCACTTTTAACAGTTATGTACCTTTAAGAAATGGTTCAGCGTTTGAGTTGTTCATACCATTTGGTAAGTTAAGACTTAATTATTCAACAATTAGTCCTGAGCATTTCACTCTATCTTGGTTCTTTTATTTGTGTTTTGCGATCGGTGATGGCCACGCCTTCTTTTTTCCGATTCCCAATGCTGCTTCGCTGGCAGCGAGCGCACTCACTGTCAGTGAACCGACGACTGGATCATGGTCTAGAATTTCGTTAGGATGGAATGCCGTGGTGTCTCTTTCGAGGTTCACCCAAGAAATATCTTTTAACTCGATGTCATCTGTAACTATACAGAAGTCGACAATTCCTCTCACAGTCCTACGCATTGATGCCTCGTAGATGCAGAGTTTGAAAGGGCTTTGTACATAAGTTTCGATACTGTACATATCAACATTGTAGTCTCCCGCTGCTAGAATGGGTAACTTGTACTTTTCCCTGATATTTCTCAAAAACTCCATAAAGTATTCGAAATATTCAATCTTTTTCAGTTCTTTCATTCTGCCACCACCTGTTTCGTTCGACTTCCCGTGCCAAGATATACAGATCAAATCGAGGCCAGGTTTAGTCGGGGCAGTAATCCTTGATATGCAAATACGTGCAACAGGATTGAAATCCATGGGGAAAGTTCTTTTCAAACGATTGTTTGAGTTGCTTCGTAACCCTGAGAGAATCGTGTCAATATCTGAGGCAGGAAGGTCATGTACTGTTATACACGTATCATCGTACATAATACTGGCATCATAATGGCCCTTGTATACAAACTGTTCAGGAATCGGGTATTTAACCCAGGTTTTACCTCTAATTCCAGTCCAGGAAAATTCCTGAAAGAGCACTATATTAGGCATGTGTTTCAGAACTACATCATGTATGGCATTTCTTCTTCTTTCAGCTGGTGAACCACCCCTGTCGTCTTTGCCGTTTGCATTCATGATCAATATTTTCACCGAATCTAGTTGTACGCTACCCAAAATATTTGAGTTTCCGTAACCTCTGGTCGGTTTTCCGATTGCTGTACTTGTCATCCTGGGTGTAATTGTAATACTAGACTTCCTTGTAGAAACACTCGCCATGCTTTCCGCGTCATTCTTATCAAGGCCAGTTTTCATTTTATCTTTGGTAAGTTTTCCTGGTTTTGTTTTTGAATCGACTGTTTCGCTATTAGCCTTTTTGTTGGCTTGCAATGTTGGTTTTGTGTCTCTTATCGCTTTTACAGCTTCTTGGTCTTTTTTACCTCTTGCTTTATTTTGCTTTAGAATCACACTGTCTGTTGATTTTTTATCGTCCTGTAATACTGTAACTCCTTTCGATTTATTTTCAAGTTTACTGAAAAGATGTTTGGCATTTGGGTCTAGTTTGAAAGCGTCCTGTTGTCTTTTGTCGTCATGGTGTGTTGGCTGATTTTGGGCAGTTTGCTTTGGAAGTTGGCTGTAACTATAGGCCGGGGTAATCTTAGTGGTCTTTGTTTTTCTGTGCTGCTTACGAGTCTCTAAGTCTTTTTTCGCGTCAGGTCCTGGTGAAATGTCTTTCGTGATGGTTTCCATTTTGCTTCTCTGCTCACTGTCAGTCTCTGTAGGATCATTTGATATCTTCTGGTGTATTTCATCCTTAATTGGTTTCTTTTCCATTAATATCTGTTCCATTTCTGCTCGGGTTACAAATCCTTTCGGTGGTACAATTTTCTTTTCACTGTTTTTATTAACTTTCTCTTCCATTTCTTTTCGTGTAACAAACCCTTTTGGTAGACCTTTTCTCGTGTTTGTATCAGCATTTGAATTAATCTCACTTGTTTCTTTCTTTCCATGTTCTTTAGGTTTAGAAATATTTGTTACTGGATCAATCTCTGATTTAGAAACGAATGTATTTGTGTCTACTATATTGTTATTTTTGTCAGTATTGTTGGGTTTTGGTCCACTTTTGTCGGCGACTTGTGTTGGTCTTGGCTTTATTTTTAAAGACGGTTCGCTACCCGTAGCATGTTTGTCATTTCCCCCTTCTGCCTGTTCATGTTTGTCCGTTAACTGAACCGGGGCGTAGAGTTTCGTAGCTTTCAACCTTTCTGGCCGGCGAGTCATCTTTTACTGAAAATGTTAAAAGGAAGTTAGGTTAGTGCTAAAAATAATAACACCATTCGTAGATCTAAACCAAACCACCATTTTGTGTCGCCCTTTCGGAGAATAGGCGACACATATGGATCGCTTTGTCCGTCGGTCCGTCCGTCACATAAACTTAACGTTGGCTATAACTTAAGCATTTCTTCATCAAACTTTGAAATTGAATTGCTTATGACAAAAGGGTCACGATGCCGCCAAATTGTGTATGTCAATGTCATATTTGACACAGTTATGCCCCTTTTTGTACTTAGATTTTGTCACGAAAACTTAACGTTGGCTATAACATTGTTTTACTTAAGATTTCTTCATCAAACTTTCAAATTGCATTGATTATAACAAAAGTGTCGTGATGCCACCAAGTTTGGTAGGCCAATGTCATATTTGACACAGTTATGCCCCTTTCTGTACTTAGATTTTGTGTGGCTATAACTTTGCCATTTCTTAAGATTTCTTCATCATACTTTCAAATTGCATTGCTTATGACAAAAGGGTCGTAATGCACCAAATTGTGTAGGTGAAATTCATACTTGACAGAGTTGTGCGCTATTCTGTACTGACAAAGCGTAAGTAGGCGACACAAGTGTTCTTCTGAACACCCATCTTGTTTGTTCATTATCGTTACTAGGGTTCAGATTTCGCAAGAATGATAATGAAACCTTGCGTAGATCGAACTCAAACCATCATTTTTACTGGATCGAGTTCATATTTCTATGTTACGTCAAATGTTTTAGGTGGGTAATGCCATGAAAATGATTGTATATACTAGCATGTTATTTTCGAGTCACAAGTTAGGGCTAAAAGAGCGTATGAATTATACGGTTCATGTAATTGTTAGAGTAAGAAAAATGAAATGAAAAGAGTAAGAAAATGAAATTAAAATGTCACTTACTTTTGCCTTAAATCCTGGTGACATTCAGTAAATTTTCCATTTCTCGAAAACAAGTGTTTCTGCTTTGAAAACGAAAGAAGGAAATATTATCGGCACAATATGGCCTAAATATAAACATATGCACTTCTGTTTATTGCGTAGTTATACAAAGATAGAGAAATATACGATATATGTCACAGTTGTATAGTACTGTATGTGGTTAAGATAAAATTTCATGTTAGATCTATTGTGTTTAAAGTATCGTATAGCAATCAATTGAAAAACCTGCATGTACATGTTCTGGTGTTAACGAAGGCAGATAACCTGTAGATTTTTGGCCAGTAAATATGGTTAACATTTACTTCCCTTC
>JAUMHA010121060.1:6918-17609 GCA_032359765.1 Saxidomus gigantea
TTCACGAAACTATATGAGAAAATGGTGTTCATAATCACGTGAACGTAGTATTTCGAAGATTGGAACATTTATCTGCAAGATTTAAGCTATTCATTTAGTAAGTAAGCCATTTCTTTTGTTTCATCATATATAAAGAAACAGTAAAAGTAGAAAAAAAAAATACCGGAGGTTGAAATTACTTTTATTTGGACTGAACATCATATTTTATCACTTCTTAGTATCTTATTCATTATATTTAAAAAGTATGTAAACCTATATATTTTACGTAGCAAAAGTAAATAGAACAAAAAAAATGGTGATGCAAATGACTACAAAATGAAAAAGGTCACTTAATGTAAGAAGAATGTTTTGCCCACCAGTAATTTTAACACGGGTTACAACTAAGGTGTTCCCTATCATGAAAAGCCATACTGCTTTTTGCACTATCGCCTTCCTGAGGGTACCTTGTCACAGATATTCGATATCTGTCTTCGAAGTAGTTTAATTTCTAAAAAATGCTATGCTCGGGATGACCCCTTTGTCACAACACATACAAGAACAAATATTGGAGGGATAATGTCCCCAATGTTCCAGCCACTTCTATGCTCTGCTGGGGTTTACCTCCTGCCACAACACAAATTGTCAATTTAAAAAAATACTTTGAAGACAGGTATAATAAAAGTCTGTGACTAGGTTACCTCAAGCAGATAAATGTGCTTAAAAAGCACTAAAGCTTCACATCACAAGGGATAACCGAAGGTGTCAGAATTGTTCAATTTTACTAATGGGTAAGATTATTTATACGCCCGAAGGGACGTATTATGGGAACACCAACGGCGGGCAGGCGGGCGGGCGGCGTCCACACTTTGTCCGCTCTCTAAGTCAAACAGTGTTCATCTGATTTTCGCTAAACTTGCAGAACTTGTTTGTGGGATGAAAGTCTTGGCCAAGTTCGATAACCAACATTTTTCATCTGATCTTTACCAAATAGAGTGAAAATACTTGTGGACATAATATCTAGGCCAAATTCGATAACCAGCAAAATGGCATTTTTTGACTATGGCTAACGAATTATGCAAAATTGGCCAAATTAGCCTTGTCCGCTCTTTAAGTCAAGCAGTTTTCATCCGATCTTCACCAAACGTGGTGATAATATTTGTGGGCTTAATGTCTAGGCCAAGTTTGATAACACGCAAAATCTCCTAAGGCACTTTTGGATTATGGCCATTGAATTATCGAAAAATGATTAAATTAACCTCCTCAGCTCTATTAGTCAAACAGGTGAATTAGCCTTGTCCGCTCTTAAGTGCTAACACGTTTGATTAAACCTATGAACTGCCAGAAACTGAGTTATGCCTCCTTGATGCGCGAATCTTGTGACAGTTTGACACTGTTGTTTTACATTTCATGATCCAATTCTTTCTGTTGTCGTGAGCACCATGATTTGTTTTTTTTTCTTTATTTTTATGGATATTAATCACACCTTTTCATAAATGTTTAGGGCTGCAGGAGTTCTATACATAGTAAATAAGATATCAACCTTCAGAATTTCGGCAAACAACTTATCAGATAATGTCCATTGCTATCTAACTCAGTTATAAGAACATATGTTTTAAAATGAATTCTGAGTTAAAGCACAAATATAAGCGTAAACATTTTAAATTGATTGAACTTTAGTGCATTTCATAGGAGTATGAACTCCATTAATTTCTTGTGAAGAACCTGTACAAAACTAAACACTATGATAAAATACAGGAACTGAATGTAGAGAAAGGAATAAATTTGCTAAATTTTGTAACTTATCTTTTCAGAATAATAGTTTCGTCCATGAGCACGCTGTTCAGATCGAAATATCCGTCACTACGGGTTAATGTTTTGGCGGGAACGAGGTTTTGCCGAGTTCCCGCGAAACAATTACCCGAAGTGACGGATATTTCCATCTGAACTAACTTTCTGGTGGTGGAAACTTTGTCGTGCATACCGTATTGCACTCTAAATAGATATTTAAATGCAAACTTATCGAAATGATGCATTTTGATATAAACTCAAACGTTATTCAGATGCTGTGTTTTGGAAACACAATGCTTACATGTATAACGTTACGTCACAAGTAATTTACGAGAGTCATCTTACACGGGGTTGTAAGATGAGATATTCCAGCAGTGGTAAAAACTGCAGATATCCCGATCTGGTATGCAAGAAATTCGTAGCGATATAGAAATACCAAGGAAATGTTAAAGTTCTATTTAGCTGATATGCCGTTTAGTCTATTCTATTTAAGTTGCTGCTCTTACTTCCCACTTTCTAAAACTATCTTAAGCAAACATGTTTCTGCTAAGTTGAACACACTGTCAAAAACGGATTATATTCCATGTATATAGATCACGGTCAAAACAAAACAACTGTGTGTTTACAGCAACCCAACCCGTATACCTATCCACTCCGACCCTACAAACATCGTACAAATAATGTCTATTTACTTAGCTGGATCAAAATTACTTTCGTGCGTCAAAAATAATTTGACGTGGCAACATCGGATACGGTACAAGGCCAAATATTGTTGAGAGAATGCCCCCGCCCGCTCCTACACTCATGTCATTCCCCTACACAAAGCTCTCCCCTAACTCTCCCCTAAGCTATCCCCTAACATAAGTTCTTTATAATTACGAAGTTAGTTTCCCTGCGCTAATGGTTAGGTATCATTGTTTATAATCGTCATCGGTATCTCCAAATACTTGTCTCGGTCACGTTAAAAGCAATATTTAGCAACAAAAATACCAAAAAAAGTGAAACATATATACATCTGTCGGTTACGTATAGTTCTATCAGGGAAAGTAGCAACTTTAATTATTTCAATCAATCCCATAGGATAAAAAAACTCAAAGTGTAAAAATGTATCATTTTCCGCATATTTATTCATATTTATCCACAATCTTTTTTCTTAATGACTGACATTTTCACCATTAAGAGCAAACTCATTTACCAAAAGATACCTTTCTTAAACTCTCCATAAATTGCAAAATTGTGTGTATATTTTGGTTTTGTTAGTACTAAAATGTACCACAAACATTCGTCATGTACATATTTTACACGTTTTTGGTATCGTTCAGTCGCGTAGGTAGCCGAATACCCGGGTAAAAACTCAGGACAATGTATTTACAAGTCAATACAGTTCTTTTCGGATTTATATCATAATTTTTACCAGTGAAAAATGTAACCTGAGTACTGTTATATCCAGCGCTTTTATTTTGAATCTTGAATTTCAATGTTTTTATGCAAGCATTACTCGGGTGGTGGAAAGTAATGCAACCTTTGCTACTAAGTGTAGATCATTATCACACTGAACACCGGTACAGGGTCTGTTGTCTAATCTTATTCAGTCACTTAGTTTTCCCTGAGTACTTCTTTAAACTATAAATGGTATACTGTCCAAATGAAAGATGAACAAATACATTTTAGCAGGATGGCGGGGTTTGTATATGCAGCTCCGACAAAAGTGGATAGCTATAGAACGAGCGATTAAGTTTTTCTCCTAACAAGAGCTTGTCTGTAAAGCAAAGTTAAAGGTAAAATGTCAGTTTAAAACATTTGTGTAATGATGCCTATGCAGTTTTATTTCAATTATATCGAGACATCTTGCTAGAGAATAGATTCGTCCTTACTTAAGTTTATTATTAGCAAACTAAGTATGATTCATATTTGGAGGAAATATTAAAGATTAATACATGAAAGCTGTAATATGGACAAAATGTAAGAGATCCCGTCAATTTGTTCATAAGAAGGCAGTATTTTTAAAAAGAACCGGGAAATTTGAGAAGAAATGATGTCGCATTAAAGACTGTATGATTTACAGACCACTAGGGCCGTCCTTTGATATAAGTTAATACTGTACAGGCAAAGGTCCTATTTACTATGAACGTCTTAATATCTATATCTGTTCACAGGATAATTATGTTTTACTCTTAAATGCCTTTATTAAAGTACCGTTATCCTGTTACTAAACAGAAACATGTTATTTGTATCATTGACCATCTGAAACAAAGATATGTATAAATGGACTCAATGTTAAAAAAACACAGGAACATGGTTTATATATAAGTATAACTTTTTTCATAGTCCCATATTAGAAAAGAACGGGGTTTACGGAATATATATTTAGGCTCATCAATCATATTCAGCACTGTATTTGCTTGGTTGCTATTAATAATGTTACAGACAGCAGTGTATCACATTATGGTGTCAAAGTTCTCGGGACGCCTTAGACAAAAATCATGGTAATTCTTTACCAGATAAGTCGTGTTCAGGCATGCAGTCCACAAAACTGGCCACATCAACAGTTTATACTGGTGTCTTTGTCATCGACACAGTCAACAATTTCCGCGGGGATATCTGTTTGTATTTTAACTCACAGCTAAAGGTATGTTAAGCCTGTCACCCAAGAACTGTTGTGCAATACATTTTCTCATCAAAATAGTGGGACAGAGAAGAGAGGAGTCACTTACAGTATACGATGACCAATGACTTAAATAAAAATGAATGCTGATAATTTTGACAAGCAGTGTGTCCCATATCAAAGAGTCAAATTTAGAAATCAAAACAGTTTTATATTTCACAAAACTTGTATTAATTTCATCAATTTTGTTTGTTGTGTGTATAATATTAAATACATGCATAAAGAGCTGAGCTGATTGAAAATTATATCAAGTACATGAAGTAGTAATTGCAGTACTACACAGAACTGCAGTATCATACAGTATTACAGTTCTATAGTAAAGTACTGTCGATAACTACACTACTAAACAGTACTACAGTATGATAAGTATTGCACTTTACAGAACTACAGTATTATAAGCACTACAGAACTCAAGAGTGCTATAAAGAGTATATTCTACTTTATAGTAGGGACCATACACTACTACAGAAAACTACATTACTATATAATATTAAAACAATAGGCTTATTATACAGTATTACAGAACACCACAGTGTTGTACAATTCACTGTAGTTACAAGGAGTCTTTGAGTGCATGAGTACCTCAGTAATATTAAAGGGATTTAGTTGATACTTCACAGCATGATAGAGATCATTAAGAGGAAGTGCGATTACAAAGAACCATAACTCTAGGGGCAATTTGAGTTCCCTCCCTTTATGTAAAAAAAAGCTTGTCAGGCCCATAACTAGATAAATATTGAAGGGATTGATTTGATACTTCATGATTGAATTATCTCTCTTTATGTAAAAACCTTGATTGTAATATAAGTCGAATAGTATTGAACTCTGGGATTGAATTGATTCTTCACACAGTGACACAGGACATTGATAATGAGTATAGTGACCAAGAACCATAACTCTAGCTAATCCAATAATAGATTCATAGCACTATCTTGGCCTATGATTGAATTAGATTCCTTTACTAAGCTACTTTTTATTTTACTTGTCTACAAATACATTTTTTTGTAAATAAATTAAAACTTGTTTAGATTTCATTTGCAAGAACAGAACATCGGGGAGCATCTATCGGTGTTACCAATGTAATCGTTAAATGGATCTTTATTAAGCAGCTTCCTGTTAAAACTGGTCATTGATAGTTCTCATGACTTGCTTTACTCACTAGGCTCGTGAGTAATATAATTTTATACTAATCAAAATCGTCAAATATAACGTATCCATACAAAAAAGACAACACAAAGTAGGAATATAGGCTTGTTATTGACAGCAAATATCATTTATAATCGTTTGCGGAGTAAATTCATATTTCAACAATCGAAATTTTTCTTCTTGAGAGAGTCTTGGTCATCTCGGTATGGACTGTTACATCGGGTACCGTGATGATAGTAAACTGAAAGGAAACTAACTAGAAATTTATCAAAATGTCAAATAGTAAAGATGCTGTGTGATGCACTTAACGCCTTAAAACGCAATTGTATGGTCAAGTTCTTCTTGAAGTTGATCACAAGGCACCGAAAACCCATAGTCAAGAAACGGCTAAAAATGAACTATGAATTAGATCTAAACGAAAGAAAAGTTATCACCCACAAAATACGTCAAAATGTATTCATTTCTACTTCCGACATTTTCAGTGACTTATATGTAACTATGCTGCCAATGTAAAAAGCCTCGAATGGCGTAAATACGCCTACCCCTGACTTATATACCACAGCACGAATATCTCGTGCGTTTCCACCAACATTCCTACGTCAGAACGAAAAGTACTCAAGCAGACGACAAATATAGCAGACGACAATTTGTCAATTTTAAAACGGAAATAGTTTCATTTACTCACTAGGCTCGTGAGTAAAACAATTATTTCCTAATCAAAATTGTCAAATATTACATATCCATACAAACACAGGCTTGTTATTGGCAGCACATATCGAGTTAACAAAGAAAGAATCTCTTTTATGTGAATTTGTCTCATATTAATAGTTAAATAAAGAAAAGATAAAAAATAATATTTATCAAGATGCTTCATCGGGTAGACTCTTCATACTAATCTGTATCTGTCTTACCACACATTTCGTTACAACCACACGGAACATTAAGCCATAACCTGAAAAGAAGCTAGCAGCATATCGCTGCTTCCAAAATACTTTAATCTGCAGCATCCCGCTGCTTCCAAATCTCACATCTGCAGCATACCGCTGCTTTCATAATACTTTAATCTGCAGCATCCCGCTGCTTCCAAATCTCACATCTGCAGCATCCCGCTGCTTCTAAAATACTTTAATCTGCAGCATACCCTGCTTTCATAATACATTAATCTGCAGCATCCCGCTGCTTCCAAATCTCACATCTGCAGCATACCGCTGCTTTCATAATACTTTAATCTTCAGCATCCCGCTGCTTCTAAAATACTTTAATCTGTAGCATCCCGCTGCTTCCAAATCTCACATCAACAGCATACCGCTGCTTTCAAAATACTTTAATCTGCAGCATCCCGCTGCTTCCAAATCTCACATATGCAGCCTACCGCTGCTTTCAAAATACTTTAATCTGCAGCATCCCGCTGCTTTCAAATCTCATACAACTTTTCAAATTCCAGTGTAAAACTCTTTCCATCATTTGCATAATGTAACAATTTACTATAACATGTCTAAACAGTACTTTATTTTCTTTCCTCGAGGTTGACAATGATCAAATTCGTGAAAACAGTTTTGGTTTTACCAGTTCAGTTTTTGTGAAACTTATAAACGATCATCCAGCGAATCTTTTATGTAACCGTCCTTAGTTGACACGGACCTCCACCTGCCATTTCTTTGAAACAGTCTCTTAGAAACATGATTATTTGCACAGGTAGAAGCACATCCTGAGCGGAAAGAATGTAGACTAAATTTGGAAGAATCGAGTTCTAAAGTAGTAAGATTATGTTTTAAAACTTCACGAACGCAAAAATACGAGATTGGTTTTCTAGTGTTCTTTGGAACATGTTCGAAATCGGCTCGATTAAAATAAAGTTGTCGGAAAATGTATTCAGTGAATCTGGTTTAATGTGAGTTGAAAACAAATATCTCTCTAACAAAGCTACTGGGCAAGTGGAAGTACCGGTCCTAGCAATGTATACAGTGTTTCCTTCTCTCAAAGTGTTATTCTTAGATTTTTCTACATGTATTTCACAATGGGATTCAAACAGTTTAGTATTTGATCTCTTTATATTCAAACTTTCACTTATACGAAAACAGCATGCAAACGATAATACAAACAAACAACTGTTTCTCAAATCTCCTAAAGAACTGTTCTCAGATGCAAAATGCTCTATATAAGATATCAAAATATCTGAAGTGATTGGTTCTTTTTTGTTTACTGGTTTGACAATCATTCGTATACATCCTTGGAGGCAGAGCTTAAGCCAATCACGACTGCATGGATTTATTGAATCTGACATAACGTGGGCCCAATTAATTGCGTAAACAAACAAGTTTAAGTTCGATCGGCTACAATAATGCGAATCATTAATCACGTGAACCAATTATTTGGCAACACTAGTTTGAGAAGCTGGTAAAGATGAAAAGTTATATGTCTCGCACCCCTTACTAAAAGTCTTGAAAGCTTAAGAATAGTTCTTAGAAGTAGAAATTTCCTTTCCTCGTAAACATGCATCCACTTCACCTGAAAACAGTTCTGGAGCTTGCGTTTTAACATCAGTCCAAACTTTTGTGCTGAACAAAGCTGTAAATATATAATTTTACAAAGGCATACAAATTTTATCGATCAAACCATTTAGATCCAATAAAAATTGAAATTCTGTTAAATGTATTTTCACAGTCACTTTGACAGGTATTTAACAGGTAAACTGATCGTTGCTATAAATAGGACCCCAAACAAATATCAGGGACTGTCTCAAACACGATTTTGCCTGTCAAATTTAAGGCAACCTATCATAAATTTGTACAATCAAGGCGAACCACCATCATGTTATTAGTAAACTTGTCAGAACCGAATATTGTGTTCTTAAAGTGACCTTAAATATATATCTTCGGTGACTGCTTAAAAGGTAGAACTTCCTGAATGAAAGGTGAACAAACACGAATTTTCAGAGAATAGCAGAGGTGAAAATGGGCTCGTAGGCCAGTAAGGTGCAACTAATGTACCTATACCCCTGCAGAACAACATAACATTTAAGGTTTTATGGATGAGGTAAACTAGCCAATTGTTTACATTTGCTAAATGAACCGAAAAAGCATTGACTGCTCCAGTGTCGGGTGTTCAATAGAGGGAATTGTAACGGGGTAATTTTTTATTTGAGTCGTTTGCGAACCGATCAATGTCATGAGGTCCATATAACATATTAATGTAATCGAAGAATTCGACGGTGACCCCGTAATCGTCGCAATCGACGATCCTACTCAATTCGTCTGCTACTGTATTAAGGTCTCGCCTGACCAAGTGTGGTTCCAAGGATATACAATGTGAAGCACAGACAGAAAATATATGTAAAGCCATATGATTTAATTCTACTTGCATACTACCGTTCTCAATAATGCGAACGCAGTTCTTGCTATATGTATTCCATACTATTTTTTTCCTCGTCAATGAACGATTCCAAAGAAAATTTGATGGCCAACAGCTCTCTTTATGTAGAGCTTTTTTGATTTTCTTCATCAGACCAGATTTTTGAGCAACTGCGCTATCACAATGAATGTAAGCCGCTCCGGCCACTGCGGAAGCGTCTAATACAATACAATAACAGTGGGCAAATAGCCATGAAACTAGTTTTTTATGGAAATCGTTTGCGAAAACGTCCTTCTAAAATTTCAATTTTCCGAAACAGGCGTAAATGTGCAACGTGTAATCCCACCCATATCAGGATTCAATCGATCTGAAGAAAATTGTGGTTTGCAATAGACATACATTGCCTAACACAGGGGACATAAACATAATTTTACCGGCCAGTTGTGCAAGTTTCCTAGCTGTAGCAATTGGGAATCGGGTTAACAGTTGCTACTTGAAATTCCTAACGCTACATATACGCCGTTCTAGTATCAGAAGTCTGCCATTCTGCAGATCCCACAAATAACCTAGCAATTCTAAACATTGAACGGGATCAAATATAGATTTATCCTTGTTAACTAACAGACCGGCCTTCTCCAGAGTACTAAATACAAACTTTGAGCCTCTTTGAGTCGATTCCAAATTGGCATTAACACACCAACCATCGTCTAAAAATAAAACTATCCTTAAACCGTTACTTCTCCAATATTTAACCAATGGTCGCAATCCTTTCGTAAATATGAAGGGGCAGACGAGAGGCCGAACGGGAGAACCGAAAAAAAGAAATATTTGACCTTTCCGTTGAAAATCCATTACAACTCCAGGAAAGTATGATGAGAGCTTTTAATAGAAAAACGGTGATACACGCTTGTAAGTTTAAATTTGAACATGTAACCGTTCGGGATTAAATACTCCTTCGCAACTTTGAAATTTTCGAACTTAAATTTTTATTTCTTAAAAATGTGTTTAGAACACTCAAATTTGGTATCAGTCTAAGCTTCCCAGATGAATTGTTTGTAGCTACAAACAACGGGTTGACGTTGTGTGAGGGATAAAAGGATCCTCATAAACACTTTTTTTCTGCAATAATGACAAAATGGCAGATTCTACAATTTCTTTGTTTTATAATGCGGATCTATTGTTTTTCATAACAAAAGACGGCGGCTTGGAAACAAGCGGAATTACTTAGCCGTTTTCAATGACAGACAATACATTTTCGTTTGCTTCTATAGTATGTTTCCAAAAATGAACATTATATTTCAATCTACCTTTTACAGAGTTTTCAGACGATAAAATGGAATTTTCAAAATTTTCACAAAATATATTTTAAACATCAGTGCTTGCAAAACCATCAAAACAGTTTGCAAAAGTCCAGTACTTATCGTAAATATCATCGCATGGAAAACTTTCTGTCAAGGTTTGTGCCGGTGTTGGGATTTTGGTCTGCACGGCTCGTGGCTTGTGTGTAACCGGCGGTAGCGGTTGCCGCCGTTCCTGCACCCATGGGTCTAAAACCTTGAGGTCGGCGCCAGTTCCTAGGGCAACTGTTTGCAAAGTGGCCCACTTCTCCACAGGCGTAACAGATGACGTCACGGGTGAATCTACTACTGGGCTGGATCTCCATGGCAGATTTTCCGGCAAACCGTGCTTCTTCTAACTGTAAAATAAGCTAAAACTAAATTTCTCTTATGTATCAAGTGTAACATCTAATCTTAGTGATAAT
>JAUMHA010121171.1:0-13531 GCA_032359765.1 Saxidomus gigantea
TGTACTCAATGCCTTTGCAGAAGGCAGAGCACCAAGAGAAACACCCTTAAGGGCCCGACGAAACAGGCCAGAGGACAATGTAAAATGCAACCTACATGTATATTGCGTACAGTATGATTAACCCGTCGACCTAGTTTTTGATCCAAGATGATCCATATTCTACCTCGATATAGACTGCATCAAGATAATCATTCTGACCGAGTTTAATTAATATTCTATGAAAAATGCAACCTCTAATGCATACACAATCGTTTTCTAAATATGACTGTGTGTCCTAGTTTTTCACCCCAGATGCCACTTATGCAAAGTCAATCTAGAACTCATCATGATAGTCATTCTGACCAAGTTTTATGAAAATCCAATAAAAATGAAATATATATTGAAAACATCTAGTTTTTGACCCAATATGATCCATATCAATCGCTCGACCTAGACAACATCAAGGCAGTCATTCTGACTAAGGATCATGAAGATCGAATGAGAAATTCAGCATCTATTGCATACGGAAGTTTTTTTCTATGATTTGACCTAGTGACCTAGGTTTTGAACCTAGAAAACACATATTCAAAATATTTTCTTTGTATATGAGAGCGTGCGCAATATTAAACACAAAAAGCAGTGTCCTCTTTTTATTTTGTCACTACGATAACACACACGTATCAGCTGGTCCTTTTTGCAATTCAGTTTGTATATCGAAGATTATTGACTGCTTGTTAATGTCTAGTTTTAGTTGATGATCAAAGAAGAAAAGTTTTAGGTAAACTAATCGTGACTCGGACAAATATTATATACTTACAGCTCTGCATATTTTTGAATATTTAGTGGTCTTTATCCTGCCCTGTTATGGGACCCGAAAAAACATTTTCTTAACGGACTGAATGCTTTATTTTGTGAAACTAGCATGGTTTTAAACCCGTACTTACCGTATAAAAACGATAACCTAAAGTCGATCGAGAGTCGGACGTTTTCGGTCTTGACTCGGACTGTTTGATTTTAATTCGGACACATGTAATTGAATGATTGACATTTATTATCCAGTGAAAATAAATCGTTATCGAGCATACTTGAATATTATGCAGATCAAGCATTAATATGTTCCAAAATAGTATCACCGAAACCATCACCAGATTGAAGGTGTCCAGAGAAGACATGCCTGGCCTACACTTACATAAAATAGTTATTGATGGCAGTTATATATATTTCTGTTCAAAAAAACATCTAATCAAGTATACGGGCGCATTTATTTGTCGCTTAGAACTGTTCGAGTCTGATAAGCGCACGCTCATCTGGAAACCTGTGACCATCAAAAGGTAAGAGGTTGTAGTCTTATCCGATGGACAACAGGTGATGATTTATGACAGGCAAAACATTGAATTCTTGGTACATGTAAATAAATTTGGGATAATATTCTAAGGAAAATGGTCCTCGGCGCCCAAAGATAAATAAATGCACGAGTTACATTAATATTAAACGCCTAGAGCTATTTGACGCTAGTAGGCCTAGTTTCATAGTTCAGGTATAAAAACTATACGAAAAAGGAACAAGAGGGCCATATATTGCTCACCTAAGACCTTTTGTGTGTTAAAAAGGTTTTCATTTGATGTTACTGTGGGACCTAGTATTTGAACCCAGATTCGGTATTGATCTATAACTAATGGAGCAGTGTTGTTGGGGTTAAGGTGTCTGCCGCTCGTCCCAGAGATTTCGGGTTCGAGCCCCACTACGGTCACGACCGCACCTCCTCGTATGACACCAGTACTTTTTCCAGGAAGCGGACTCAAGAGTGACTCGATAAGCTTAAAGCTTTCTTCACAATCGAAGTAAAAAGGTTGGTATAAACTAAACTAATCAAATTTCATGATGATTGGTCTTTTAATTGCTTTGACAGTGTGACCTAATTTTAAACTCCAGGTAACCCAGATTCGAACTTTGCATAGAAATTATTGAAAGAAAACATTTTGAACAGTTTTCATGATGATTGTGTAGTAAATGTTTCCTCTATGGCATACACAAGGTTTTTCTATGATTTTTCCACGTGACCTTATTATTTTACCCTAGATGACCAATATTCGAACTTGACAGGGATTTAATCAAGGCAGTCATTACCAAGTTTTCATGAAGTTTCAGTAAACATTCACACACCATTGCATACACTAGGTTTTTCTATGATTTGACCTGGTGACCTTGATGTTGACCTCAGATGACCCATTTTCAAACTCGACCTTAATCTTATCAAGTCAAATACACTTACGAAGTTTTATGAATATCCATTTAAAAAAGCAACCTCTATTGCATACACACGGTTTTTCTATGATTTAACCCCTAAACCTGGTTTTTAAATTTACATGGCCGGTCATGATGACTTTCATATGCAAAACATGTATGACTGTAACAGAATACAGATTTTTGAAACGAAAGAAATGATTATGAGTTCCTGCCTACATATAGTTTGTATATTAAGTATATAAATGTTTTATTTCAAGAATAAATTAATGAGGTAATTTCACTGACTCTGTAAAATTTATATTGATGTATTATTGACTCCCATGCATACTGGTACCTAACACAGTTTGAAAATCTAAGGAGTTTTGTTTTACCCGACTGCAATACCCAGTTTATGATTATCTAGCTAAATTGTGTAAAA
The DNA here is from genome assembly GCA_032359765.1 of Saxidomus gigantea. Taxonomy (NCBI): domain Eukaryota; kingdom Metazoa; phylum Mollusca; class Bivalvia; order Venerida; family Veneridae; genus Saxidomus; species Saxidomus gigantea. The sequence goes on from JAUMHA010121171.1 coordinate 2,645, forward strand.
ATGCCAATATAAATATATATACAATGTATATATATATAGTCCTATTACTGTCATATTAGTGTCTCTCAGGCCACAAGTAATATGTTCCCTCCCCCGGTCTATCAACAACCTAGTGCACAGCCGTGTGACCCGACAACAGAGTCCCTGTTTATATCGTTTATCGCCAAATGTTTCCAGATATCCATAAACACTCTGGTTATATATCTTCCGTTAGTATCCCCGTAGTCATGTGGATTTAAGCCTGTTCCTCATAATATACCTTCGACCTAGCTATTATTTCCTAAGTTACTCCAATGCCCCATGAATTGCATTTGTATAAACACAATGCTTGGTTCAACACATTCCTTATGTATCCCCGCAGTCAAATAAACTAAACACCGTATCTCGCACTATCAATGCAAACCCTTGATACTTCTGATTCTTAAGTATAGTTGAAGCCCAACGGACCCAGACCCGTGTCTTCCGGACACATGAAGCGCTGGCTTAGGAAAATCGACTTAATTACGCATCAAGGCAGCCTAAACTGTACAGAAGCACATGTTACCGCTTGTAAATATCCCGTTTTCGTATGAAGTTCTTTGATATTTAAAAGTCGTTGTTACACAGGATGTGTTGTTACGCGGGGAAACCGTTCATAATTCAGGTACGTGTTTCCAAGTACTAGTATAACGAGAACCCTGAGAGGCATCGTTTCCTTCAAAATCCCTGCAATAATTCAATTAACATGGCCCGAACTCTATGGAACAACACATCCCCGAATTGCCTCCCCGCGGACAAATGCATTCAATCCTGTTTTCCCGCTCAATAACACAGTGTAATATCATGTTTTAAATATCCTACATGCTGCTGGTCTGTATGCCAAATTATTAACATAACCCCTGGTAACATCGTTATCTTTGATGTGCTTGCAACTAAGTTACTCAGTGTACCAAGGCAGTTCAATACACCTCTACAGTTTCCTGAAGTGCATGCATCATCACAGCCCAACGAATTCAGCCCCGTGTCATTTTCAATCAGTACATCCCATGTAATATAGGGTCCATTAATAAACCCGCGGCTCCGCTAAGTCAACCGCATGCCCCTTCGTATCATCACAGCCCATGTTTCATCGCCTTATAAGTAACCGTCTGCATATGAATTCAGTTCAATGCACCCTAGTATCAAATCCTGTCATTACCTTAGTGACATTAGCCCACATACCACTTCAGTTAATGCAGATACGTGTTATGTCATCTCCATAATTAAAACCGCGGTCCCATGAACTCATCTCCGTGTCTTCTAGTATAACCGAAGCTCGGTTTGCACCACCTTGTAAGTATCGTGTATGCATATGTCCAAAAAGTCCATCAGCCCAGGTACTGAATGCACCATTAATAACATCACTTCTCTCAATATCGATACAACCCCATGTCCTCAACCCCGTGTTCCCACGTATCAATTCAGCCCTGGTATTACTACGAAATCCTTGGTAGCATCACTTCCTTCGATATCCCTGCAAATCTATCAACCCATCTACGTACAAAGTATCAATACAGCCCCTTGTGACTTAACCCTTGTATATATTCCTCAGCCAACTGTACAAACGCACGAACACAACCCGTGTCCCTGATGTTAATGCATATCTGAAAATACCGTTTCTATTAATATCACCCCTGTACACTTCCCCTGATGTCAATACAGTCCTTGTTACACTGCTTCTATGGGTATATCAAGTATACCCAAAGCCCTATTAACTAAACCCCGTGTCCTCACGTATCACTGCATCATGTGTTACAAAACCTGGTAAATACATTGCAAGTCTCAGTTCTACTTGTGGCAACAACGCTTCACTTCATATCTTGCGCAAACCCATTAATTCTGTCCCATGTTCGTTGTTTCAACGCATCCTCGGTTTAGTACATCTCTGTATATATACCAGTAGGCTAATATACTAACACAGGCGCCAAGTTATATTAACACAGCCCTAGGTTTCAGAATATCCCTTTATGTTCCCGCATTCACATGAACTTAGCCACCTGGTTATGAATAATTTATGATTTTGAAAGGGAAAGTAAATCAAAACTAAACACTAAGGTAGATTTCAAACAATTATGTTGTATCTAAAATAATCTACCTGTTGTTGATATATCTGGCACGGATGCTGTTGTTAAGTTTCTTTTCCATTGTTATGGTATAAGCTTTTAGAATTACTTTACTGGATAGATTTTTTTATTATATGTATGCTCTTAGAATGATTACTTCTCAGAAATAAATAAAAGTTCCAAACACTTGCACTGTTACCGATATAGAAACATAGCGACAAAAATTGGAACTGGCTTGTTATCAATTAAGATTTCATTTAAAGGTATACATATCCAAATGTAGTATAAAACAGGTGTTGTACTTTTCAAACGTATTGCATGTAACCCTAAGAAATTGAATTATTTAACAAAAAAGAAATTAGTGGCGTAATAGAACTGATGCCTGTATATGCCAAACGTCTTTTTTGTTGAAGTACATAACTACTGATTATGAAAAGAATAAATTTGGAGTAAAGAAAATAAAACGTTTAACAACAACTTCACGTATATCTTGAGTTCCGTATTGTGAACATACAGAATGGATTTAAAATATTACGACTGTAATGAACAAATCATGCCTTACACATGTTTTAAAATACTATTAATGAATGTATCTGGTCCAAATGACAAGAATTGTAACGGGAAGCCAACGGAGAGACGAAAGAAAGCTATACACGACGTTGTAGTGAGGAATTCTCCAGATGTAATTTTGTTCCAAGAATTTCGTTGGAAAGGAATTCGAGAAAAACACTGGGGAGTTAACAAACTTCCAACAAACTACAAACAGGCGTATACCTCTATGGGCCAAACGGCACGATTAGTTTATGATCGAAACAAAATTAAAATTTCACAAATACTGCTACATGGGATGAATGATTTTGATATCCGTGATTCACGAATGTGTGTATTTAGAATAACACAAATTTATACTGATTATGACTTTATTTGCATATCTTGGCACGGTCCACATGACGGTTTTTCACGGGACAAAAAGAAGATCCATCATAAATCTCATGAAATTTATCTACGACAAATTACAGCATGTCCAGTGTCCAGTTTTACTTGGCGGTGATTTTAATATATCTATATCAGAAATCAAGAATCAAGTAAAAGAACCATTCACGATTTGTGAATATGAGGCATCTGGGCGTCGAAAAAGGAAAGGAGTTATCGATTTTTTTGTTATTTCTAAAGAGCTAATTGCCGAACACATATCATTTGTTAGTCTAAAAAAGGAAACAAGAGCTAATCAAGCCGAAAATATACTTGACCACGATCCGAAAGTTGGAAAAATAGCTGTAAAATCCCTCTTTTCTTACCGACGATACAGGAGTCGTTATCGACGAAATAGGGGTCGTTATCGACATAACGGAGTCGTTATCGAAGATACATGAGTCGGTATCGACAAAGCATGATTCTTCATCGACGGTACAAGAGTCGTTATTGTCGGTACATGAGTCGTTATCGACGAAACAGGAGTCGTTATCGACGATACAGGAGTCGTTATCGACGTAACGGGAGTCTTCGTCAACAACGCAGGAGTCTATATCGACGGTACAGGAGTCGCTATCGACAGAACAGGGGTCGTTATCGGCGATACATAACTCTTTACAGAAGACACAAGCGTCGTTATCGAAGAAACAAGAGTCGCTATGGAAGATACAGGAGTCGTTATGAACGGTGTTAGAGTCGTTATCAAAAATTTAAGTGTCTTTACGTTACGGTACAACTATTTTAATCGATAAACATGTAATGTATCGAATATACCTTATCGGTGAAACAAGCGCCATTATTGACGATAATTGGACCTTTTCGACGACACGGTTGTCATTCGAATTTCAAATCAAGAAATTCAAGTGTCGAGTCCGAATTTTCGAGTCAGAATGTTGTAGGTTCAAGAAATCTATAAAAAAAAAAACTAATGTCAGAAATGGAAAAAAGAGATAAATCTTTGTTTGAATAATTTAAGTCAACAGTAACTTATTGGGTCTTCGATACACGTGATCAGTTTAACAATACTTATAAAGGTATTGTATTAAACCTTATGCATTTGTGTGAAAGTTGCTGATCAGTACCCTCTAAATCTAAGTTTTGGTGATAAATGTTCTTAGTATTGTAATTTCGGTCGCACTTTTGTGTTTCATTTGCTCTTCAGTTTTTTTCTTTTTCTTTGCTATACTTTTGGTTGCAGTTTTTGGTCCATTTGGTCAGCAGCTTTCACACAATTTGTACTATGTGATAACAATTTGTTTGTTTTTAATGTCAATTATTTACCTTATTTAAGTTAAATTCAAATTACTGTAATAGATAAGTATTATTCTGCGTAATAATAACAACTGTGTATTAAAAAAAGATGTTGGAAATAAGCGTTTGTATTTGGGCAAGCTTTACATGTTATCCTGTGCAATATGTCCATAAAGATATGTGATATAAAATGCAGTTTTAATCAAGTTTGTTCAAGTATTCAAGCAAAGTATGTGTTAAAACTAAATATGTGATAAGTATGAAACAATTGTTATCTGTGGTGTAATTGTATTTATGTAGATTTTATACTATCATGATTGTTAATATAATATGATATTTGCACAAATAAATCAATCTATAACCAGAAAAAAATATATACAAGTGAACATAAAGACTTAGTTAGTGTCAATTTCACAAAAGTATGCGAATATTTTACTTTTATAGAATGCATCCAAACATAAAAAACTGTCACTTTTTACCGACATTTCTCAATGAATACAGGAAGTCAGGTAAAAGAAAGATATGTTTCTGGTATATTTGAGGCCGTTTAACCAAGACTGTAAGTATGCATGTAAAAAGTGTTGATGTATTTTCGTTACCCCATTTTTCTATTGCATAATTTACTATGAAACCATATCATCGAAACATGACAAATCAAATAATACCCTTATACATATACAATAAATTGTGAATATGAAACACCCCTGAAATATTTGATAAATGTGTTAACACCATGGCCTAATTGTGCAAGTGAAAATATGTATCTAAGTGTGCAATAAATTTATTACCAAAAGTGCATTCGCTATTTACATATCAGTTGAAATATACAACATCATAAGGATAACAGTTTCTTCCGAAAATAACACATATATTCAACACACTAACTGAAACTTAGGTACCCAGGTTTAATACTTATTCGTCTTCAGTGGCGTCCTGGATGGAAAAAGCTTATTTCCATGGAAATGCTCAGCTTACAAAAGTAAAAGGTATCAAATGTCACATTTCCAACTGTACGTCAAAGTATTTGTTAAGTGGTGTTAAATAGGAAAACGTTACTGTGCATGTCTTGACTTTGTAATCCTATCATAAACAATGGTCACAGATAAAAGTGTTCATAACACTGAAAGCGTTCACAACAAAAATACTTGAAGGCTTGTTTGATGGATAAAAAGAGTCCAAACCGTGAAATCGTATCAGAATTATATCATTTTGACTGCCTTTTTAGACAACGTACAACATGTACAGCCAAAGTACATGGTATTTCCTCAGCATTAGAATCTGATGTGGTAACTATTTTGTCAGATGCAGAAATTTCTACAATATCACGAAATCCAAGGGGAACCGCCTCCAAACGTCCAGTTTCGTTAAATGAAGCCAAACAAGAGATATTAGCGGTGTGTAAACTAGTAAAAAGGCGTATTATATTCAGACGGTTTTTTATGTTATACAGAGTTTTACAGACTGAACTGTAGTGTGCTAATCATTGATGTCTGCAATGGAGATATCTGAATCTTGTACGTCGAAGGCGAGGGAGTTTGTGGAATCTGTAATGACTACGAAAAATGAAGGTGTCGACGCCAGTGGCAAGTGGTCGTAAGCGTAACAGGTCTGAGAGTTATGTTATTTTGATAAGTTATTAAACATGCAAAGCGTAACCTTGCAAACTCTGAATCACCAACCTGTAATGAAGTTATTGTGACTAATGCAGATTTGCATGTTGATGGTAATCCAACAGTTGAACACTTGATAAGCAAGCTTTCAGCAGACATGCATATGCTTTTCGGGTCTCTCAAAAAACGCATGGACAAATTAGAGTCAAGTTTAGAACAAAAGATCTCTAGCAAAGTATCGCAAATGTTGGATAAATGAGTGACATCAGAAATGAACAAAATTCGTAAGGACGTTGATGGTAAAATTGATGCATTTTGTGATACTGTCCGTGCAGATGTTACCTCGGAACTTCATGAGCTACACTCTTAAGTGGACCAGTTTGTTTTGCAACCCAAGCGTGATGATCACTCCAGTGACATTACTAGAAATGTTATTATTAGAAATCTGTCTGAGAGCAATGGTGAGAACACAGTGAATAAAGTGAATACTTTAATTAAAGATGGTTTAAAAGTGAAATACATCTTATGTGAGAGTGCTATTCGCAAAAGCTCCAAGGACATAAGCCAGGTATCATAGTGGTAAAGTTTAAAACTCATGATGATAAGCGTAGGGTTATGTCAGAGAAGAAGAAATCGAATGACCATCGTTTGTATGATGGATTATTCATTAATCATGACCAATCTCCAACTGAACGTGTTATGTCAAACAACTTCATAACATTCGCTGAATGCAGTTCAACAGCATGGATTGACAGTAAGGGGTACTCGTGTTATGAGAAAAGACCATGATAGTTCGGCGCGCAGAAGTTCCCGCGGGAATTCTGACTTTGCACGTAGCAGTTCTAGCTCAATCAGTGATAACGGTCAGCGTGATTACCAGAAGCAGCAGGGTGGGAATAAAAGATACAGTGACAGTGTTCGTGATAGCCGTGATACACAACAGAATTATGATAATGACTATTTTGACAATACCAGAAGGAAATCATCAGTGTAGCGAAGACAAGGAAGTCGTGGAAGAGGAAATAGCAATAATAGTAACAATACGCGCCAAAATAGGTACCAGAACAGATCAACAATGTGCATGGCTGGAGTACTAACACTGATTCTGACAATTACCAGCTGCGTGCAGCTTGTGTTTTAGACTGTGATTTTGATATTTTAGGGATTGCAGAGTTCCACCATTTAAATGATGATACTTTCTGTTTAGATGGATAACAATGCCAAGCTAGGTTCTGGCTAGGTTCTGGTGGTATTGGTTTCTTTGTTAAAAAAGACTTAGTTAATGTTTTTGAAATTTCAATTGTTGACAAATCCTTTGAAGGAAATGTATGATTAAAAATGAAGTATAAGTTCTCAGATTTTACCATGTATCCTTGTGTTTGTTACATACCACCAGAAAATTTTTCAAGGCCCTTTGATGTTCATAGTTTTTATGACAATCTTTTGTCTAATATTTATGAATTTCAAAAACATGGATTAGTTTGCATCTGTGGTGATTTTGATAGTAGATGTGGGCTAAATGAGGATTTTATAAGGGGTGTTGATAGTTTACCTGAACGCCACATTGTTGCTTTTAAGTTAAATTCGTTTGGTGAGATTTTCATTGACTTTTTAATTAATACCAACATGTGTATTCTTAATGGTAGAAATTGTATAAAAAAATGACTTTACATCTGTCTCGAGTAAAGGGTGCGCTGTTGTTGATTATTCTATTGTGCAATATGACTACCTGATAAGTTTGTTGATTTTATAGTTTGTCGCACAGTCGATGTTATCAGTAAAGTCGGTAACATCAGGGCATTGCTCCTACTAGTATTCCAGACCACTCAATTTTTTCTTGGAATATTGTGTGTGAAATATGTCCTGATAAGTTCTTAATTATAAAGAAGTTCCGGGGTATGTTAAATTTAATGTATCATATGTTCCTGCCTCGTTTGTGCTTGATGACAACATTATTTCATCAGTTAATGCTGTTGTTGAAAAACTGGAGAGCAGTCAGCGTTCACAGAATGATATCGATTTTATGTTAAAAGTTTTAATAGTGGTAACACATATAGAAAACATAGACCTGGTAAGGTGTGGTGGATAGATAAATTAACACATTTGTGGTCAGTTATGTGTATTAATGAACGAAATTGGCTTAAGTGATCAAATACAAGTGAAAAAATGAAATTGAATTCAGTCTATGTTAACAGTCGTAAGTTATTCGATAGAGAGGTCAAAAGGGCAAAACGCTTTCATTGGTACTCTTTACAAAATAACCTGCTTAATGAATGTTATGTGGATCAATCTGCCTTTTGGAACTCAGTGGGTAGGATTGGAGTTGGTTATTCAAAGTATAAAATGATACCATTAGAAGTTACATTACCAAGTGGTGAAATTTCTACTAATATTAATGTTGTATTAGATAAATGGAAGACGGAGTTTAGCTCATTATTTCAAAATGATTAAGGGTCAAGTAGTGTTTTAACAGAACAGGATGTAGCAGATAATATTTGTCATAGCAATAACAGTTCAAGTTTTAACCAGCCTATTACTGTGTTAGAGGTTAAGAAAGCTGTAGAAAGTGTAAACCTTGGTAAAGCAAGTGGTGTTGATAATGTTCCAGTGGAGGTTCTTAGAAATAACACATCTATATATTTTCAACGTGTTCTGTTCAATGTGTGTTTTGATTCTGGTACCATTCCAACATTATGGGGTAAGTGTATTATTAACCCTATCCCAAAAACGTCCACTGCTGACCCAAGGGATCCACTTTCTTACAGAGGTATAGCCTTGACATCTTCCATGTATAAATTGTATTGTTCTGTATTAAATGATCGTCTAAGTTCATGGGTTGAAGATAACGATAGCATAGAAGATGAACAAAATGGCTTTAGAAGGAAACGTAGTACAATTGATCAGATTTCTTCATTATGCAGTATAATTGAAACCAGAAACTAGGGTAAATTATCAACATTTGCTGCCTTCATTGATTTTAAAAAAGCGTACGATTTTATAAACAGAGATATGTTATGGTCACGTTTGAAAGGTATTGGGGTTACAGGTAATATGTACAGTGCCTTAAAGTCTCTCTACTCTAGTGTATCGGCTTCTGTTCGTGTTAACTCTTTTACCACTGATTGGTTTGAGGTTAGACAGGTTTGCGACAGGGATGTATTTTTTCCCACGCTTCTTTTCAACCTTTTTATCAATGATCTAACCATATATTTGAAGTCTTTTGATATATGTATTGATATTTATAATGAGAAGGTTTGTATTTTGCTTTATGCAGATGACATAGTACTACTAGCTAGTATTCCTCATGATTTGCAAGTTCTTTTAAATGCATTAAATATCTGGTGTGGTACAAATGATATGGTTGTTAACTGTAAGAAAAGTAGTATTGTACACTTTAGACATACATCAATCTATATAACTGATACTGTATTTAAATGTGGAAACGATATATGTCCAGTTGTGGATAGATACACATACTTAGGTTTAGTTTTAAGTGAACATCTAGAATTTAATGTTACTGCCAAAACTGTAGCTCAAAGTGCAAGTCGTGCACTTGGTCTTGTCATTGCTAAATGCAAGGCTATAGCTGGTGTTCCCTACAATGTTTACACATACTTGTACGACTCTGTTGTGTGGCCTGTTATTAGCTATGGTTCGGCCATTTGGGGTTGCCCGCTCCTACTCCTGTATTAATGCTGTGCAGAATCGTGCTATGCGATTTTACCTTGGTGTGGAGAAGTATACACCTGTTGCAGCATTGTCAGGTGAAATGGCTTGGCAACCACCAGTGGTGCGACAGTGGAAATCAGTTCTTACATTTTGGTCCCGCCTTTGTAATACTGGCGTCTGTCGACTTAATAAACGGATTGCATTATGGGCTACAAATAAAGCGAGTTCTGTTTGCAAGAACTGGTATTTTGTAGTCAAAAACAAATTAGTTGAGTGTAATGCAACAGTATACAACAATCTTTAAAAAGGTAGAAACAAGTTGAGAACTTACTGTACATTCAAATCAGATTTTTGTGTTGAACCATATTGTCAGTTGATAGTATCTCATTTGCACCGGTCTGATTTTGCACTGATTAAGTAAGTTTAGGTGTGGAGTCGCTCCAATCAGAATCGAAACTGAGAGATATGCAAAATTAGAGCTACAAGAAAGAAAGTGTCCATTTTGTAACGCTGTTGAAACTGAATTTCAGGTTATGATGAAATGTAGCCTGTATGATGACCTAAGAGTAACATTATTTGAGAAGGCGATACATATTGAGCCTAACTTTTTAACAATGACAGAGTCTGAAAAATTCGTATTTTTGTTTACCAGTACTCATTTGATAAAAATTTGTGCCAAAACCTGTTTCAATATTCTTAATAGACGTAGCTCTTTTATCTAAAAATAATGTTGCATTGTAGTAATTTAACATGTTTCTTTTAGTTATCCTATGTAGTTACTGCTAATCAGTTCATTTCTGATCTGATCTGAGATGATAATTTTTTTTTTTAGAATATTTTGCAATTGCGCATTTTTTGGTATCAGAATCTTATTACTGAATTTCCTTTTAATGTCACTTTTATATTTCGATTAGCAGCAATTACATAGTCTTACTAGTGTACAGACTATATGTATATAGAATATGATGTGTATTACATGGTATATAACTCTTAATTAAAAGCATGTGCTGTATTATACTGTCTTTAATCATCCTTAGAAGGACATTATAACATGGTAATATATAATACATATTTATTTATCAAATGTAGTCTACTATTATATTGTAATATGTATGATGAGATTTAATATATGTGTAACAGGCCTCTTACCCACCCTGTGTATTTACAAGTTGTCTGTACACGTTACGAGCATTTCGTGCATTTCATGTATTTGTCAAATTGTCCACGTACTTATTATTTCACTTTTGTGATTTGCGTGGTCGTTTTTGATTTGTTTGCGCACCAGCCGACTTCAGCGTTACGTC
>JAUMHA010121282.1:0-17605 GCA_032359765.1 Saxidomus gigantea
CTATCACATTACAGTAAAATGATGCCGTCTTAAAGTACTATCACATTACAGTAAAAAGATGGCGTCTTAAAGTACTACATGTATTACATTACAGTAAAAAGATGGCGTCTTAAAGTACTATCACATAAAAGTAAAATGATGCCGTCTTAAAGTACTATCACATTACAGTAAAAAGATGGCGTCTTAAAGTACTATCGCATTACAGTAAAATGATGCCGTCTTAAAATACTATCACATTACAGTAAAAAGATGGCGTCTTAAAGTACTATCGCATTACAGTAAAAAGATGGCGTCTTAAAGTACTATCGCATTACAGTAAAACGATGCCGTCTTAAAGTACTCTCACATTACAGTATAAAGATGGCGTCTTAAAGTACTACATGTATTACATTACAGTAAAATAATGGCGTCTTAAAGTACTATCACATTAAAGTAAAATGATGGCGTCTTAAAGTACTATCACATTACAGTAAAATGATGGCGTCTTAAAGTACTATCGCATTACAGTAAAATAATGGCGTCTTAAAGTACTACATTTATTACATTACAGTAAAATGATGGCGTCTTAAAATACTATCGCATTACAGTAAAATGATGGCGTCTTAAAGTACTATAACATTAAAGTAAAATGATGGCGTCTTAAAGTACTATCGCATTACAGTAAAATGATGGCGTCTTAAAGTACTACATGTATTACATTACAGTAAAATGATGGCGTCTTAAAGTACTATCACATTAAAGTAAAATGATGGCGTCTTAAAGTACTATCGCATTACAGTAAAATGATGGCGTCTTAAAGTACTATCGCATTAAAGTAAAATGATGGCGTCTTAAAGTACTATCACGTTAAAGTAAAATGATGGCGTCTTAAATTACTATCGCATTACAGTAAAATGATGGCGTCTTAAATCACTTTGTAGTAAAAGCTGGCGTCTAGCAACATGATGAGCAATCACACTGCAGTAAAATACGGGCGTCTTAAAGTACCAAATGCGTGCATCTCTTATTATACCATCACATTACAGTAAGAGTTCGACAAATGATAAAAGCGGAGGCTGTTAGTCAATATTTAGAACAATAATGAAATTTGTTTATTGCAGGTTTGGTCGACGCCCTGATGGTAGTGCGTGCACGTGTCCTCCGTGCACGACTGGTGAAGACTGCTCAGACGATTGTACGTATTACAACTGACATCTTTATGTATAACACTATTTTTTTTAACTTAATGATTAATAATAACCATGCTTTTCACCAAATAATTCACGTGAATGCAAACAAAGCCTCTCAAATTCGAGTATCAAATGTACCCGCAGCTGGCGACTTTGACGCCGAAATTTAACCATGACCTTTGCGTTCTATTCCAAATACAAGAAAGGATTCCAAAACAAGATCTTGTAACCCTTGAGAAAATAAGTATAACTCACTGTCCCGTTATAGGCATTCTGTGACAGATATAGCTTTCATCGTGATTTGCAGTATGCATTTTCCCGAACTGACTTTCATATCAAATTTTGTTGTTTAGAGTGTTTATAGTCCCGGTCGACTGTGGGATTTCTCTCCTGGTGAACTTGCCAAAAACCCCAGTATGACTCCCATGCATACGGTTCAGGTTATATCAAATGTTATAATTCATATAATAATTATAATTTCATGTCATAATTTTTTATACCTCATGTTCTAAATTGGACGAAAATATCAATCAAAACGACAATTTTACTGTGATGTGGCATAAGCTATACAGGTCATGATTATCGCCGTATTACCTGATATATTAAGGGCACGCACAGGCCAGGCACCTCTCCAAAGCCACGGTGCGGATTAGTGGTGTAGTGGTAACACGCTGGACTTGAAATCCAGGGATCGCAGATTCGATCCCCCGCTCCTCCACTAACATAACTAATGGTCTTTCGGGTGAGACCTAAAAACCGAGGTCCCGTGTATCTATAGGTACTGTACAGGGGGCATGTTAAAAAAAACCAGGGGTGTCTCTGGGACGGGACACGTTCTGTATCTTGCACTATGCCCCGAAACCTAAAATTTACATAAAGCAATCGGTGTTTATTTATAAATTTCACGTCGGGTAACTGTTACACTGCTCATGGTGGATACACCTGTCCCCCAAAACGTGTCTTATATTCTCTACCATTTTATCAGTTTCCTATAAGGTTAGAAAATAAATGCAGAATTGCGAAAAACGGCACTTCCTTTGATTGTTTTGATGTTCAGTAAATTTAAACGTACACTATAGATTGTCATAAAACAAATATTCAGGTAAATACACGGTATCTTGACCAAAACTTACAGACCTTTGAAAGTAGCTTTAGTCTATTTCAGTTTTTGTTTGTTTGTTATATGTTTATTATATTAATTGTATACCCTATTGAACAACAGACCCATATAACCCAATGAAAAGGTTATTGATCGAAATATTGATAATGTTACATTTTGGATCCTATTCAAGCACCCCATTAAGTTTTATAGATTCTTGACTGCTGTTACCCATAATGCACCTTTGACGCAATTCATTTATACCAATCAACTTTCTGACAAAGCCTCTTACCGAAACGTCTCCGCGATCAATTGGAACTTTTGTTCTGTTGACGATCGTCTAACAGTGTAAACAGCTTTGAATCCGGGGTCTATATCGCCATGACGACGGACTTTGGGACGCTTAAGAAACTATAAGCTAAACGAGAATGTCTAATCATTGATGCGTAAGACATTCCTAACAAACGTTAGACAAATAACTAGGCCGGGTACAAATAAGGTAATTGCAATATTATCACAACCTCCCGAAGACAGTTTTATAGCCGTATAAACCATTGAAGTACTGTAGAAGAACTAGAGATGGTAAATATGCACATAAACTGTCTCAGATTCAATAATTAATACCACTTTTACAAAAGTAGTTCTTACAACGGTGATATAAAGAAAGTGAGGTAATGCGGACTATAGAGACTGGCGTAAAGACACTATCACCATGGTAATCCCTGGACCCTCTGATCCTGAGGCGAACTCGCTTCCACTGTGCCAGGGTGTCTCATTTTCAATCAATACTTAGAATAAGAAAAGAAGACATACACTTGACATTGAGATCATCGCTTTGTAATTTGACATTGACACAGTTTGTTTGATTTAAGACAACTTAATTAAATCTTAGCTTGCTTGTTGAAAATGATAAAGCCCATGCGACCAGTGCAGATCATGATCAGCCTGTACATCCACGCAGTCGGATCATGATATGCTCTACAGTGAATGTTTTCCGTAAGCACCCGTATGAACTATTGAAAAATTAATGGTATACAATTCGGATTGGAAGATGGACAGGTTTACTTTGGAATTGTAACAGGTTTAAGGTAAGGTGAGGGTTAAGGGTTAAGCCATTTCATATGAATCGTAAACGGCAAAAGTATTGCCAAAACTTCATTTCAAATACTATTTATCTTTAAACTCTGGCTGAAAATTTGCATATTTCGGAAAAATTAATTTCATTTAATGTTATCAATGGAAAGGTCTATTCGCTGTTAATATTCTTAGTGTATTTACGATATCAACGATGTCTTTTATTTCTATAGTAAGGCGGACACAGCCAAAATTCAGCATTAGATCCACGTTTGTGGAAGTGAACGTTGAGCACGAGAGATATGGTGTACCCCTCCCATATAACCACACCACATACCCGACAGATAAGTACTGTCCATGCAATGCGTTCGAATACGACATCTCAGATGTGGAAAATGTCATGGAACCAGACGACACACACCGCTTCGACCTCTTTGTGATCGACAGGTCTATTTTGTTTCTTGTTTTCTTCATACTTTGATTACTGTAAATTACGTAAATTTCACGATGGTTTAATTTTCGTTTTTTTTCGCGAATTTCTCATTTCGCTTATTTGAAAATATATCGAAAGGTTCATTTTCTTTAGATTTACTAATAACAAATTCTTCTAAAGTCTGTCTACTCGCAAATCGCGAAATTTTCGTCACGCGAAAAATAAATTACCCAGATTACAGTATTGACTAACCACGTGTTATCAAGGAGAGCGGTGGTGTAGAGGTTAATGTGTCGGGCGCTCATCCCGGATGTTGCGGGTTTGAGTCCATTTAGGGTCACTACCGTACTTCCTCATATGACACCAGTACTGGTTTTCCAGGAAGCGGACTCGGGAGTGAATCGATAAGCTACAAGCTTTCTTCACAATCGAGCTAAAATAACTTAGTATAAACTAAGCACGCGTTGTCACGGTTTCTTGCAAATTTAAGTTAAATAACTGCAAGTTAACGCTGCATAGAATATATGTTACACGTGCATAAAATACAGCGAACGGGATGTAGTGATTGCCCCTCATATGACACGTGATGTGATACGTGGTGGTATGCTTCGTAGTATAGTGTAAGGCGCTTCAAGTGGCAAAATTAAAGTTTGATCCGCAATGATGCCACCACACTTCATTATTATTTATTATTAATTTCAGGAAGACGGGTCAGATACGTCTGGCAGAAAACAGGGACGCAGATATACGTGTCTCCGACCTGTATCGATTGACAGTTAGTGTTAGAAACGTGATTACAGACGCCTCAGACCGCACAATGATTACTGTAGCACGTGAGAAAAACGCTGACGCGGACCTGTACTCATTTGAAACGGACAATGGATTGAGTTCCGGATATGATTCACATCACATAGAAAAAAGGGTAAAGTATCATATTTGTTTTTAAAATGTTTTCTATAGCAAAATAAAAAAAGGAATGCCAAAATAAAAAGTGACAGGAATCAGACACCATACCTTATCATTCATATGCAGCATCAAAGAATTCCATACTTTGAACAGATGGTGACAGGGAAGATTGGGCTAGTTTCCATTCATTGGCATCGCCAAAATTTCCAAATGCCGTCAACACCTGTCGTCTGCTGCCATTGAAACTTGATTAATTTTGCTTGTTAAACAGCAGTCTAGTTTTCTTTTAATATTTCAGGCAGTGTCTATAATACCAGCTGAAGTGACGATCAATCAGACGCAGACGAACTCAGTTAATGAGGTCAGAGTGGGAACCAAGGTTTCTTTTGAGGTGGACATTGTTTTCCCTTTAAGTTCTACCGACATATCAGTCGAGTTATTCACCCCAGATTATAACACGACTATTATGATACTATGTGACGTGAAGGTTGTCTTAAAAGGATCGAACTTGGGTATGCAATGAATCGTTTTTATTTTCCTTCGCAATTTAAAGAGTTTGAACACATGGCCTTTAATGGAAAGCATGACTTATAATTGCACTTCAGTCACATTGTACATGAGAGTGTATTTTTTAAGCATTTCTAAATCGCGATAATTTATATACATTAAAATTCAAGAAAGTAAAAAATAAAGTAAAAAGTACTATTATGTTAGACTATGTCAATTAAAGACATTATGTGACTTAAGTATGACTTATCAAATATTCGTGCAAACAAAATGACAGCGTTTGGGAAAATTAGATCGGCATGACGGTGCAAAAGTTTGACGTCACAGTTGCTTTAAGCAATATCCCTAACATAAAAGACATGTGCTCTTGCTGCAATAAGAATTCTACGGAAAAGGCCGAGCGATGCTTCGATTGTGAAGATACCATTTTCAAAAGAGACCCTAGGATAAAACGTTTATTTAAATTTGTATTTCCAGCGTCCACTTTGAATGGAAACGTTACATATTATGCGAAAGACGGCTGGGATGTCAACACAGCGGTACTATTAAATGTTCTTGTTTCGTCTCTCGTGTATTGGAAAACCGATATGCGTTTTTACGATATAAATCAGATAAATCGACATAACTTTCTCCGTCTGTTTCACAAAATGTGTCATTATCACAAATGTTAATTTAGTTTCTCTGCAATTAACTTAAATGAATAGTTTTTGTTAATGTAACAAAGCAATTAGCAGAATGGTCCTTTTTACGCTTAAAAACTATTACGGTCCGTTTGTACGGGCTTTAAATGATATTGAAAACGCCCACAAAATGCCAGTTCATGTGCAGATACTGCCTTTTGGTTCAAAATAATAAGAACGAAATGTCACTATTACAAAGTCTTGATATTTTATTTTATTTTAAAAAATATATATGAGAAATAATTATTTTTAATCATTTTCTTTCGTATTCCTTTATAACTTTTACTGAACTAGCCTATTCTCGTCTGATTATGAAGGATTACATTTATAAGTAACACGGTAATGAGAATGAAAATTACAATTTATAAAATATATAAATGAAAAACTTAATTACATTTCGGAAGAATGCATAATATTCTCGGACTGATATAAAAGTGTTATAAAATCAAAGACCTGTGACCGGATCGCACCTGAAGGTATATCTGTTCTGTTTTGTTCTGTTCTGATTATGATGAAATCCGCATTTACATGTAGCTTGACAATTTATTGATTTTTTTATAAATTGGTTAGACGCTTGATAGTTTTAGTTTTCAGTTTATTTCAGCAGATTCCTTTAGGCTTAAAAGACCATGAGGACCTAAAAATAAAGATAGGATAGGGTGGCGAACAGTGCCTTAACAAAACAAACTAAACATAATTACTAATCATACATATGTATATGTGGAGAAAGTTACAAGGTTGATATATTTGATGTCTTTCAGATTTCATGTATTTTGTGTTTCATTGTTTCATTCACGATGTTTATTAATGTCAACATTGATGCCTTTATATACTTTGACTAAGTGGGTTCAACGCCAATTTCGTTCACCTTAGCTTTCCGTTTCGTAAGAGAGTGGCGCACTTTTCGGACAAAATGTGTAAAATCTCATATAACTAGTAGAAGATAGCACTCAGGACCTCAAAGTTGGACTTTTTCATTTAAATACAAAACTGGACACGATATACTTGTACTTTTTTACAGAGACATTTCTATCTCAATGGTCAACATTGAACCATCGCTTCACAAAGCCTCGGAACCGTTGGTAAAAGAATTATCTGTTAATAGCCCTCAATTATTTTTCAGTGATATAACCAATGACCCAAGGAAAATTATGAAATTACATCAAGCCGTAAGCAAAGAATTAAGATTTCTGCAACAAAATAAAATTTAAGAATGAATGAAATATTTTCTTTCTATCTTACTGCAACTAGCCCGACATGGCTGTAATGGATTTCGGTATGGTGACAAACAATGGCTCTAACGATGTCGATATTGAGGAAAGCACGATTAGAATCCAGTATAACGCAGTGATGATCGAAAATCAGTTAACACAAAACGATACGTACTGGGTCAGTGCAGGGGCGGAGTATGACAACGAACAAACAATCTATGTATCACAGGCATCGTTTCAAGCTGTAGTGGATGGCAACCAGGTCAGTATGTTGTATATAAGAGTGAGTAGACCCTTGCGGAAGGTATGCGTCTAGCGCTGGTCCCTATAATGGATGTTGTCGCACGGTATATAACTGAAATACTGTTAAAAAGGGAGCAGGTGTAGTTATACAAAGTACATGTATATGCCTTGTCGTGTTGTAATAGTACGAACATGTCAACGGGAAGCATACGTACGGGTAGTGATCATGAAAAAGATTATATTAACAACTTGACCTATGATGACGTATTTGTTGGCTTCCTTCTTTTGTAAACAATTCAAAGACTTATGTAAAGGTCGTGATAAAGTACTTTACAAATGTTACATAAAATGACGCACTTTATAAGGACATACGCTGGGGCTCACAACAAAAGTTCCACAAAATAATTGTTCAAGTATTGTCCGCATGCCATTGAAAACTAGAATCAGATACGGGTGTTACTGTTATTCTGCCAAGAAGCAGAACATATGAAGGATTTCGGATGTTTTCATCAATGCAACAAAGAAAACAAATGTCTGACGTCACTCAAATCATGGCCAAACATTTCCCCCATAGTTTCAAGCAAAGCGCGACCGTAAAACGTAACCTTACATTGTTATTCATTGTACGTAGAAACGATTTTTTTTCTTAAATTCTGATATAAAATCAATAGAGCCGTCCCTGTTCTCAGTTAATTTAAAAAAAACAAACTTGCTCGTAGTACTTTTTCTGGAACGTTTGGAACGCTCCTCGTACTTTTCGAGAAATCAGTGACACACGCCGGGGGAACCTGCATATGAAGTGCAAAATGCAATTCCGTAAAAATCATATGCGGAGCTTCCGGGACTCCAAATGCGGATAAATTTAAAAGAAAAGGCAATGTAGGTGATGTTACATTTTTCATGTTACAAGTTAAAAACGACAATGAAAACTGTGAACAAAGTGTCTGACAAATGTGAAAGAGAGTAGTCAAAAATTATGAATGATAATGTTTTTGTTGTAAACCGCATTTGTGGCGAGGTATAAACGAAGAATATTAGAAAATATGTACAAAGCTGCTCTTGGAAAAAAACTACATACACAAAATGATCTAAAAAAAGAATCCCTCGGCTAAAATGTAGATGCACTACGTATGCGAAGTATGCAAGTCCATATGTGTTATATGATGTTATGTGGGATTGTTAAAAATAATAGTACATGCACGAAAATGTCAAGTAGGGGACCTACGGGAAGCATCCTTAACAGAATGATTGGTACGCCAGTGATAATGAAAAATATTAAATTAAGAACTTGACCTATGATAACGGATTTGTTGGCTTCTTATTTCGAAAACTATTAATAGACTTATGTAGGGGACATGATAAAGTACATTGTACTTTATAAATGTTACATAAAATAATCATATTTTTCAAGAATTGCCATTGGAAACTAGAATCAGATATGAGTGTTTTCCTGTCTAGAAGCAGAACATAATTATGAATGATTTCGGCTGTTTCGATCAAAGTGACAAAGAAAATAAATATCTGACGTCACTCTAATCAGGTTCCAGTGAAAGAGCCAAACATTTTCTACATAGTTTCAAGCAAAGCGCGGCCGTAAAACGTAACCTCACGTTGTTATAGAAACGAGTTTTTTTTTATATAAAATTCTGATATTAAATCAACAGATCCGTTCCTGTTCTCAGTTAAATTTTTAAAACTTGCTCGTAATACTTCTAACGGTATAATAGTTTTCCTGGAACTTTTGGAACGCCCCTCGTACTTTTCGAGAAATTAGTGAAATATTTAATATATTACATTAGCGTTACAATTGGCGCATGTACTTGAGTCATGGGTACTTAAAAAAACTTTTCCAACAAATCTGATTTTGTTTCCCAGTGATAATTCCATTAACATATGGGCGATAATTGAAATTACATGATATTTTCCTGGAACCATTGGAACGCACCAAACCTTTCGTAGTACTGAATGAACTTGTCCAGTATTTCGATAACATGTTCAGGACGTGCTTTAGGGAATCAAATAACAAAACAAAATAAAGTTAAAAAAAAATATTTCCGAGTGCAGCCTTCCCATTATAACAGGTTGAAAAAAATGTTACCCCTGTCCGTCATTGCGTCCGTCCGCACGCATGCTGGGTACCTTAGGTGGTAGGAGGTGTGGCCTAAGACAATAGAAATCTATTGTCTTCATTCCGTCTTTTGTCCCTTAAGTGGTCGTTCTTTTGTAACTTAAGTGGTCACTCTATTGTTCGAGAACAATGAAAATACCACCTAATGACACCTACGCAGGGGTGTGCGTCCATCTGTCCGTCTGTGTAAACTTTAGTTTCTGATCAGTAGCATGAATTTTATTCAGACTTTATATTCAAGATTATGATCATTAAATACAGGTCAAGTTCGATTTCGGTTACAGTGTACTAATTTTCACAGGCCTTGTTGCCCCATTTCGACTCAATTTTCAGTAAAGTGGTGTTTTTGTTAATTTTATTCAGATTTTACATGTAACATTTTAAGCATTCACGAATGTCGAGCAGACAAGCCCAAAAGTTCAACATTCATAAATTATTTAACAGACCAGCTCGACTTTATGCAGCAGATCAGCTAGAATGACTAAGCACACCAGCTCAACATTCAGCACATTGAGTATTCGCCAATGTCGAGCAGACCAGCGTAACATTCAGCATTCGTAAATGTTGAGCAGATCAGCTCGGAATTCAACATCCACCAAGCGGATGGTTTTTCGACCCCTATCTAATCAGTGACAGGGAGAACAAACGGGGTTACCCTAAAGGGGCCTGCATTTTTTTTACCATCTTCATACTTTTTAACGATTTCCAAGAAGAGTGTGTATATACGTAAATGGAGCTAGATACGTAAATCAAATCATCACTCATTCCATAGCATCGAGTAAATTGCTACTTTTTTCACACAGACCTAACTTTGTCCGGCGCTAATAATATTCAGGTAACGCATTTTGCACTACCATGGTTCTTTATGGCTCACCACAGTCGATAATCGTTACTTCACTTGTTTGTTTTGTGGCGTGTTTGTTCTGTGGAGTGTACTTCAAAATCCCCTTGGTCAAAAAATGGCATAGAAGTCATAATCCCTTCACTGGATTTTACAAGTGGAAAAGCATATATTGAATGAAAAAAAAAATACGCAATGTTTTATTTGTCTCTAGTTTTACTTTGCAATAGCGAATGACTGAAGAAAATTAAAAATATTGAAATTACAATGTAAAATCCATTGAGGGGATTATGACTACTATGCCATTTTTGGACCAAGGGGATTTCGACCAAGGGGATTTTGAGCGTCTCCCGTTCTGAGGCGTGTTTGTTTCATCGTGCCTGTTTGGTCCTTAACTTTTTTGTCTTCTTTATAAAGTCACGTTACACTGTGTACATTTGTCTGCTGCTTGTTCAATGTCTGATTGTTGGCGAGTATACAGAGTGTGAATATTGTATTATTTTCTTTATATAACATTGGTATGTACCACACTTTGTTTCAGGACGTTACTTTGGAGCCAGAGTTCAACATAACGATGCCGGCCAACATTCCACTTGGAAGTTCCCATCTTGTGTCGGTAGAAATGTATATACCCTACCCGTACAGGGACTATACCTTCAAGGTCAGATTTTTTTTCTGTGAAATCGACTAAGAGTGTTTTTTAAAATTGTTAATAGTCCCTTCGGACCCTTGGAACTTCTCCTCAGATAAAACTGCCAAGGCTCCTAACAGGCATAGATTGAAGAGAAAGAGGCAGATACAAGGGAATCTGGGTACAAGGCTATTGCTCTTTAACAAAAAGAGCATTGGGTTCTACATTGTGTATTACGTGCCCTGTATATAGCTCGACTAACAAGTCCATCTCTAGGTGGGTGGGATAAACTGAAAAGCGTTTCTTAAATTTCAAGTGCCGCAGTCGGGATTCGACCCGGGGACCTCCGGATTGGTAGTCCAAAGCTTTGACCACTCTACCACCGCAGATGACCGCACTACTAAGAGCTATTACATGTATCAGAAGAATGTATGTGTTGAAACATTCGCGAGCTTCTAAATTTTGCGATATTCGCTTTAATCTGTCCGCGAATACCGACAATTAGCGTGACTATTTTTACATAATCCTATATTTATCAATCAGTGTCAGTGAATTCAAAATTCCGTGTATATACCTACAGTTCCAAAAATGCACAGCTCAGCGAAAATTTTGCTCCGCTAATTAAAAATATGCAAACAATAGTTTCTGCATTTGGAAGATAAAAAGAGACAAATTTATCGGCATATACCAACCAATACAGGCTGTTTTGGGGGTTTAAGTACTACTGTTGTTGGACATATTGTGCCGCTATCTTCAGTAACGCTATCATATCTGGGAAGATCGTATCTACCGTAGAACTGTAAGATATATTTAGACCACGGCTAAGATTGACCAATATACAGTTGACCATGTGTTCGGGGTCACCTTAATGACGCAGCTGGTACTGATATGTCCGAATTTACATTGCATGAATTTATATTGAAACTATTGTATGTAGCAGGCACTTACTTTAAGTGGCCACTTTTCTTAGCATCCGCTGGCCGGTTGATTAAATAACGTTTGACTGTATATTTTTTTACAGGTATTTACACCAGCGGACACAGTGGGCGTAATGTCAATTTGTGGAATATGGTTTGACTCATTTGGACAAAATTTCGGATGCGGAAATGACGTCAGTAACTTATCGAGTGCGACGGAGGCTGACGTTCAGGCTCCTGGCAATGCTATGGGCTGGATCGAATTCGGGAAATTGCTGAATAAAGGTACACCGTCGGTTTGAAGGACTTGATTTTCTCTTCAACGTGAGATGACAGAAAAATTTGACATAAGCTATCGCAGAAAAATTGTCCTAGCCATCGAAATTACAACTGTTTTTACTAAAACCTTATATACAGACGCACGACAGCCGTACGGGTTGAATTACATTCGCGTTTCTTTCCCCAACAGCTTACTGTAATGAAAATAAAACAAATTACCTCTCTGCATACAAAATTTATATTTCGCAGTCTTGACCAGAAGGCTTGCACACTGAAGGCCTCGCTTCAGCAGCGGCGACGGCTCTGCTAGTTACCTGACCGATGTTTGCAGTAAATATTAGTGTTACCTTCTGGTGACGCGAGATTTTAATATCTTATAGATATAGTTACCGGCAAAGGAAACGCACTTAACAATGATTAAATTCGATGCAAAATGGAGACATATTTTAATAAATTACTTCGTGGTTATTTTATGCAGACTGATAGGGAATAAAATTTTGCTTCCTAAATATTGTCCTGAAAAAAAAAATGTGCCGACCTCTTTCTTTTATTAATAAGATAAAAAGGGTGAACCGTTGAATTTGCGTTTCTATTGCCTTTGAGTATATGTATCTTCCTTTAATATACAACTACAATTATATTTGTATATTAAGCGTCAAGAGACGACAGTATCGACGTCCAGGAAAACATGGTGAAGCTGTATTTCATCATGCACATGTTTCCAGACGACACAAAAGTCGGCCAGTTATTGTCTTTAGGTTTGTCTCTAGAAGTTGATACAGACACGATGTTGATCGGTACTTCTAACTTCACTGTAGACCCTGAGGTCACTTTAGGGCTGGTAAGTTACTTTGTGTACACATTATAGAGGACATTAATGTGAGTGGTAATTCTCGTGTAAATATGTTTGAGGAAATGGCTGTGACTGGTATTTCTTATCATACAAATGACTGTTTAAAGTTACATTTTGTAAATAAGTTGCCTAGGAAATGATTAGTGATAGATACTTCTTGTGTAATATCTGTCCATTGAAAATTGCAATGGAACAAAACATCGCGGAGATGATGTTTCTTTTGACCCCCCTACTCATTTGCCGAAAATATTTTTTCTGTTTTCGAGTTTATACTTGTGGGCAATGACCTACATTAAATTGACTTCATCTTCTAAATGGCTCGCTTATAAGCTGACCTGTGTGAAATAAGTGAATTTGCGGTAACGTAATGGCGAAATGGAGAGTATTCACGGGCAGATAATTTTGTATTCAATACGGGCCGCAGCAGCGGCCCGCTATATTTACTACGGGTGCGTAAAAAGTGCATGAAGACTTGAGCACGACTGTAGATCGAAAATATGCGTCGCTCTTCATTGAAAGATTTAGATACTTCTGAGATGAATACAGTAGACACAGTCTATTTTTTTCTTGAATGCACGAGTTGTCGTTCGTTATATAGATATGTCTCTCATCATCGGAGAAATGAGGTACTTCTGAGATGTATATTTTAGACCTCATCCTTCATGTGAGCACACTGATGCAGATGTTCTTTTCTCAAAATACAACTAAAAAACAGGCCATGCCCACCAATTTCCAAAATATTTACATGTCAGTTTTGTTTGTTGGCCCGCTGTGACACTCTGTATTACAGTTTTTCTTGTTTAGAGAATTATGATCATGTTACCAATGCCAAGTGGCTGTACATGCCCTTCTGAAGTGACAGTTATATAGGAATATTCAGTCAGTTCATCTCGCAGTACTAGATAAAAATCTGCCAATATGTGTGGCGATCTTGGGTCTCCAAAATGCCCTATCACACTTTCATAAGAATGTTTGAGCCATCTGAATAATTTTGACACAACTATCATGTCGTTTACAGACCGATCCAGTGTTTATGAGTGTGACGTCAAGCCTCAATGGGGGCCTGGACGATGCCATAGTCGGTCAACCTATTACGCTTACTTACGATCTACAAGTACCTACTCCGGTCACTTCCGGTGTCGCTTCTCATTATATCCTGGAAATTCTGGCTCCTTTCGATGGGACCGCGATATTTTCTGTGTGTTCGTTTAAAGTGATTTACGTTGGACAGAAGATGCCTTGTGTAAAAACAGATGACTTGGTAACAAAATACAGTTCCAGGGTAGTGGACGGCTCTGGTATAGAAGCCGATAGGGCTGTTATTGACATAGGTAAATATAAATACACGGATGGAATTTTTTAAAGTACAATATACAAATTAATGTACATGGTTTGAACCTCCTGTCTGTGAAACACACAGATGTCTGTAGATTCTTTACAAAAACGATTGTTTTTATAGTGTTGGTCATGACTTTATTTTATAAAAGAAAGTTGTTCAATATACATGTCACGTGAGGTCCTTACAGAAAGTCGTTTTAAGGTAGTCAGTTTTTATCGATGATAACTAAACAGGCACACTGAATAGTGAAGAGAACAGATTACACAAACAAACCACTAGGGTTCATGTTTGATCCCCGCTCCGGCACTGTTTTTCGGGCAAGACACTATGTCATATATACCTCACTATCCCACCTAGCTGTAAACGGACACTTATTATGTGAAGTGCTGGCTTTCTCTCCGATATTCATGTGTGGTGTCTCGAGAGCGATTCATAATCTTGGGAAAATTCATTTTGCAACCAATCTCAACAAACTGAGCTAATTCCACGAACCAGAAATGCATGGTTACGATATGCTTAAACAATCTAGGGGTGTTTAATTTTTAAAATATAACCGATGGAGACATTCGTTTTACTTTGAAAACATGCAGACGATGTGTTACGTTTCAGGTCACGTCATAAATCTCCTGTCATCTAATGATGTTGATGCTGACATTATAAGAGTTGAAGCCATCGTAAAGCCATTGGCATCTCACGCCAGCACAGTGGTGCCTTCAACACACACTGTAAGTCTCGGTGTACAGGTCGGGACAAACAGTATGACTTTAGCGTCAACTGACATAACTATTGCTGCCGAACAACCGGTAACTCTGTTAACGGTAAGTTGTTTTTCCCCAAATCTTGTTCACGTAATTAAGTTATCTAGACAAGGCTATTACATTTGAAAGGAAGCCACTGTTGAAATTCAGAAGGAACGGTTGTGTAGATGCGACTTTTTTTCGGCGTTGCTGAATAAGCTGGGTTTTGACCTACTTTTTGGACCAATCAAATGTTACGAATGAAAGCGCGGTGAATGAAATTTGTGACATGTACAACCCTCTTGATCACGTGAACGCTTCATAGCTACCAATCCAAAGATAGACTGCATTGATATTCAACATACTAAAATGTACCTCTTATCTTTAAAAAAATATATTTCTTGATTAAATTACTTGTGTTGGTGGATATCAGTTATACGAGTTAACAGGGTATGACGTGTTATCATAACTAAAAACTATTTGAACACGAACTCACCTTACAGCAGTCAGTTTCAGAAAATATCCCTTTCACACAAACTGTTTAAAAGTCAAAATTTGTCTTCCTGTAATAACTGTTAATAAATCCGATTTATAAAAAAATAAGGATAATCTAGATACAGAAGCGGATTTAAAACGATATTTTACGTTTAACATGAACACTACATGTTGACTTGTCGACCGCCTCGATAGCCTAGTGGTACAGTGTCCGCTTCGAGTGCGGGAGGTCGTGGGTTCGCTCCTGGCCGCGTCACACCAAAGACGTAAAAAATGGTACCAGTAGCTACCTTGCTTAGCGCTCAGCATTAAAAGGGAAACTGGCTTCTCTTCTCTCATACCCTAACGGCGATGGATACCATCAGGAATGAGGTGTCGGGAGTGATTAAAAGTTGGATAACTTGTTTTACAACATGTTGACTTTTAAGAAAGGTATTTTTTCGTTTAAAAAAACCCTATTCTCTACAACCATCTGGTGCAGGTTCGAGTCGTTCAGCGGGCGTGTAAACAGGATGCCTTTGTATAAAGGTACTCACGAAAAGGTTCTGATTCAGTAGGGCGATTGGGCACGCAAAACCTTTTTTTAAATCACTCATATTGAGGGGCAGCCCACTTCATTGTATGCTGTCATATCTCATAACTTCTCTAGCGGTCTCCTATGATCTTTAATAAGTGAACTGGCTCACGCTTTATTTATAAAGTTTCGTATTTGTGATAATTTAGAGCAGCACAGCACCAGAATTCACCATGGCGTTCGACGGTTCCGACAATGTGCCAGTGACAGGTTCGGCTAAGGTGCTTGTTAACATGACAACCTCGCGGAATATAACTTACGAAACAATGCACATGGAATTCCTTATGCCAAACAACAACGACTCCAGTTATTTTCACTTATGTCGCGTAGATATTATCTCTAACGGGAAAAACATGCCCTGTATGACACCTGAATGGTATGGTGAGCTGATGCAGTACACATCTTCGTAAGTTTTGTTTTTCACAATACATTATGCGTACCGTAAAACTTCCGTTCTCTTCAAATTTGAAGAAAGAAAATGCTGCTGCATAAAAGAGTATCTGTCTCTAAGGACAGAGCGCCATGAACTAAATACTTTTTAAAAAACCAAGATATCCAGTGGCGGATCCAAGATTTGGTCTTAGGGGGGGGTAACTTTTTTGCCATTTGTTGGTTCTGCTCAAGCCTTATAAGACGGCAATTATTACAGTGTTTTATTCTTTAAGTAATCGAACATTAAATAGCGGTGGAGCGAGCGAGTGTATAATTAACATGTATAATTGAATGTCAATGAACAATGTCAGGGCCGTAGCCAGAGGTTAAAAATAGGGAGGCACTTTCTAGGGGGGTTCGGGGGCATACTCCCCCGAAAACATTTTTTTTCGAGGGTGCCATTTCGTGCATTTTCCTGCATTTCAAACGTATTTTTGATACTGAAAGATACCGATTTCGGAAACAGAAAATATATATTTATACTCAGATATTTATGTAAGGTTGGGGAATTTAAGGGGGGGGGGGGGGGGGCGCTACTTAATAACGTGATACTTAAAGCGCGTATATCAAATAAAATGTTAAAAGTCTAAAGTAAGTTTTCTTTACTACTTGATGTAAATATGTATTTATTTATGTACATGTATGTGCTGTCTTAGAGAACATATGTTTCCGGTAAACTAAATCATCCTAGATTTTACGTAGTAATTCCCGTGGTCTAGCTATCAGGTAGAACACCCCTGCTTTAGTTGGCCTAAATGGCATTAAATACGCCTGTTAAACTTCTTGCAGATTTGACAATTACGAGATAGATCAAGCCAAGTTACCTGTTGGTTCCATGTGCAACTACCAATTTGAAGATGACGTAGTTGAGGATGTGACGTCATTCGCCTTTTATCTCAAAGTAAGTTCTATACCAATATTTGATCTTCCGCAGTTTCACTGCAATAAATAGATGTAATTATTGGAATTGCTTTATTGCACCATATCAAAGTTCTTCAATTTTAAACTGCCCTATCACTTGTCGTGCCATGTGCACAATGATTTAAAAAAACAGCGT
>JAUMHA010121504.1:0-17602 GCA_032359765.1 Saxidomus gigantea
CATTTTGTTTGCATTTTATCAAAACGTTTTGCTTGATTTTTTCGTGTGACTATCTAGTAATATACAAGGATCAGTCGAAGTCATCATCACAATAAAATAAATCTTTTTTGAGGTTTATGATAATGAAAACATATGACATGTTAATAAAGATTGGTGCTATTTATATAACACCTGATAAAGAAACCACACGGCAAAGTGGTTTAAGCACCAACTTACGCTGGCAACCTATCTTTGCCTACTGACATTACAGTTGGGTCGAGTAATAATAATAGTTGGACAAAACTGTCAGATAAAACAAAACATTTCAAAATGTGTTGGGTACCGGTATGCATCGGAGTCATACTGGGTTGTTAACAGGTTCGTCCGGGAAGAAGGAACTGTAAAAATCTAATAATGTACTGGTGCTATTGATTATCTATGTAAGTTGATTACATGGTCCATTACCAGAACACAGAATTTTGAAACATGGTTTTTATATAATCGGATCACTTTTCTTTATAATAAAACTTAGATATAAACTAAAGCTTTTTATGTGACATGCATTATTTTCTTTCGGACACATCCGGGGGGAAACATCCGGGGGGAAACAGACTCGACCAAAAACTCGTTTATTTGTTTTTTGTTTTCAGAATCTCTAGAATCGCACCGAACAAACTGTCCCGGAGGTTCCCTCTTTCATTATTTCTTTCATTATTTCTTTCATTCTCCTGCTTTTTCCTTCTGAAAATGTAAACTGATATGCGAGTATAACCTTAACTTCAAGCTATGAATGAACTGTGTGTAGGGCCGTGATACGTTTAGAGGTTTTTCGATCTCGCCAAATGGATATAATACATATTTTCTCCTGTACATAAGTTACTGATGTTATGATTCTGGAATAAAAAAAGTAAACCTTGCTTTAATAATGGAAATTCAGGGACGTTCCTTATTATTAGAATAATTCGAGAACCATGCAAAAAATACATATTATACACACATACTTGTGTTGTTTGGAATTGCATTTCAAGCTTTCATTGATGGCTTCCCTGAAACAACAAGACTGCACTCCTGTATATCGTTTAACTTCATACATTTGTTTTCAGTTCTGCACATGTATTTTGTTCTAACAAATCTTTATATCTCTGCGCAGATTTATGCGCAAGATTTTTTTTATGCGCATACGGTATCAGCTTCCCTGTAAAAACCTTCACGTCCATCTACATCTAACCTGTAAAATGACTTAAGCTTTGTCTTATATATAAAAAATCAGCACAGATTAGAGATGCATGATTTTTGTTGACATTAAGGACCTTTCGCCTAGATTATACCGCACGATATTCTCGTGCACTTTAATTAAGCTTGACACCAAATGTAACCTCAAAGAAATGAACAACGACATAAACACACGGTGGGCTGAATTGCACCTTTTTCAGTGATGCATATGTGCATTTAGATTTTTCTTATCCGGGGTGACATTGAGACTGCCTTTTCGGCCAGCGCAAGTCATGATCACCCTGCATATCCATACAGTCTCATGATGACATGTCAGGTATTTAACTGTATCCATTATGTGATATTGTTGCTGGTATTTCTATATTCTTAACAATCTCTTTTATAGTGGTCATTTGTATGGTATTTATGTTTTTTTGAAATTTGGGCCCAGCGGGGTATTGGTTAAACGTATTGGACTTCACCCGTAAACAGCATCAATAATAACCTTGCTACTTGAAGAGAACGGAATCGATATACATGCACTTGTTTACTACAAACCGCTTGAGCTAGATCTACATAGTCAATGCATTTTTATTTAAAACGCACTGCATTCGAAACAGGAAAATCACTCTTAGCGAGAACTTCAGACGGTGCTTATATAATTCCGGTAATAACCACCTTTTTTCAAAGATAAAACATATGGCATTGCTCAACAGTCGCCCTGACAAGTGGGGGTCTTATGTTCTGTTTTCTCGGAAACGTATGTTTGTTCTTAAAAGAAAAACAAAGAAAGTGTATTGAGGATTTCCTGTGTATATATATTACTGTGGGAATTATTCACCTAGAAAATGATCCAAGTCTGGTAAATGATCCAAGCCCATCATATCATTACCGACTTTCATTCATAAGCAACGAGAGTGATTCTGAAGCCAAAATCTTTTGCCAAGAAAACTTACGGTTTTACAAATCTTAAGGCACGTGACATATGACGTCACCTGGGCTTGTGCCAGACGCGTGGAGTTTCTACTATTTTCCCAGGCTTTGAAAAAAGAGAATCGGTAATTACACGCATGTTAGGGTTTATGACGGCTTTATGGCTGTTACATGCACATAACGGTGATGTAATTATTAACACATTTTGCAGACAATCTTTTAACCGCATTAATAAAATCAGAAAGAAAAGAAAACGTTAAAAGTGTGTAGATCTAAATGAGTTGTTTTAAAAAAAGCGTTTCTTTAAACTAGTAAAATGTACTTCAACTTTGAGCATTTTTAAACTTTTTTCATTTTACGTTCTAAATATCCTGAGGCTTTTTTGTGGTTTTTATTTTGGTCATATTAATGAAGATGTCTACTTTCATAATTTATTATACTTTTTGTGTGTCGATACGACAAATTATTTTCAATGGTTTCATGACACTCGAAGACACTGCTGCACGTCGGCGGAAGATCTACCCTGTCAAAACAATCTTATAATAAAATACTATCAAATCGATTTTGAACTGTATGGACAGGGGTTGCCCTTGCAGACGTTTTTCTGTCATATAGCGTTCTTTTTATATAGTATCTGATTAATTTAGCCATAGTCTAGCAATGTTCATATCTATATCATCAGCGTGTTCGTGCTTTCATGAAAGACAATGGAGTGGGTTCTTTATCTTATTTTCTTTTCAGTATTTTTTTCATAATAAAATAATGATAGTGCTGTATGACTTGATATGCAAAGAATATTAAATTTGCATTATTTAGTTTAAGTTAGATTTAGGCACAAAATAAGAATAACAAAACAATAAAACTCTTAACAATTCATAAATACAATGCACATCTGTTGGTATATTCCCCGGGCAAGCTATGAAACTCAGAAAGCTTTTAATGTGAAATTCGAGAAGCCATCGTACAGTTTGCTCCCTCCCCCTCGCGAGCGGTGCTCGTGCTCCAGATAAACAAACAACCAGTCAAATTGCTGCGCGTGCCTTTCTTCAGTAGACTGTATCTTACCGTTGGCCACTTGTTAGCGATATTGTTTGTGAACCAGTCTGGAACACAAAGACCCGTTCCTAATGGCAACGGATGCTGATTCGGTGTCATTCTGAGCTAACGGTGTTTGATGAGTAGCAGCATGTGATCATAAGTAAATATAAGAGTAGCAGAAGTGAGTTAACATCAGACGAGAATACTTAAGAAGTGTGCAAATTGTGAACATCTGATTTAGGGCTCAGTGTTTGGTTTTGTTCGTGGTTGCACTGAATATCTGGAAAGAGCATTTTGTTACCTTAAATAAAAAGAAAAGAAAAGCTAGATGCTCCTAGAGTTCATAAATCTGGAATAATATTCAACACGCATGCTTTAGGCACATCGAATTAATTTCTTTTATTTCTAAAATGCCAAAAGCATTTTTATTAACGAATAAAAGATACAAAATATGGAAACAAATCAAGGAAACATTCAAAGAGGAGCAGAAACGAAGACTTTTGGAGCAGACGAATCGCCAGGAAAAGGACGCTCATTTCGACCATGTCGTAGCAGACGACACCAAGACCATGGTTCCATTTGACAGCTCTACTGATTACAGTAAATACACCGACGTAACTAATGAAGAAGGTATGTATAAATAGAGGTTTATTTGTCTATTAATTTGATAAATATGTAATGAGTACCTTCATCAAATGTCAAAATATCTATATCTGTTTCTGAAGGCTTTGATATATACGTCGATTAGCTGTCTTTACATTGCGTGAAATGTATATATAGATACAAAAGTAACTTCGGAAAGGAATTTCCAAGAGATTATATAAATATCGTATTCATGAACACAAAAATGTTTTCTAAGGAATGGCATTTGATGAATGTTTGATTTGGAAGAATTGCCTTTTTGTCTCCGACAGAAAAGCTGTTGGAATGTCGTAAAAATAATTTATGTTTTTTGTTCTCAACGGAGCACAGCAGTTTATATTAATTTTGTAGGTTTAGAGTGGTTTTGCAAAAATGTGCTTTAACACTAACAATATTGTTTAAATGTGTTTTACATAATATGTGCAAAGGGGGCCTAAAATTCGTTTGAATGCAATTTTCAAAATAGTTAGGCTAGGTAAAGAAGTAAAAATAATTGAAACTTTTATGTTTATTGCTTTCCACATCATTTCCACAGAGCTTACCCTTTGCCATGTCGTATACTTTACATTTTCCTATTTATGTCTTGTAAGCTTTTAATCTTTAGTTTATAAATGCACTCCTTTTGAATTGTTTCGACTGAGTCAATTAATGATAATAAACTGTAATTTTCCATTCAAGCAATACGTCTACATGTATAATTGTATTGCTATTCTGTTGTTGTTTCGGACATGTTATTTAAACGTCATTTCTATCGTTACGTAAGTTTCGACGGAACTGCACGACACATTATTTTTGGTTAAAGTTCATGCAGCAAAGCACCCAATAGTACCGAAATGTTTTCTCTAAACACTTAGTTCAGGCTTTTCATCTTCTCTCAACTAGTGAAATAGATTAAATTTATGTCTCTGCCAGCAATAAACAAATTGTAAAAAAGCATGAAAATTTGCAGCAAGATATAAATTCATATTAAGACATTACTGGTATTTAATCTGCAGAATCTACTTAGACGACTTTTTATTCTACACTCATTTATTCTGGGACAGAACATTATCCAAGTTATCAAATAATAACAGGACAATTACCTGAATAATAATGTATTACCTTGATTATAATTGGTTGGTGCTCAAATAACATAGCATGTTATCAGGACGGCAAATGATAGCCCTGAAGATGTCTGTGTTACTTTATCTATAACATGCTGCCTGTCTTATGTCATTACACAACAAATATGTTCCTTTTTAATGTTCTCTTTGTCAAATAATGCAGGTTTTCAGGAAAGTTAAACAGTATACAAAAACATTCTAAAGCGACAAATTTAGTTAAATGGAATAGGTTCCCAATTTTTGTTGGGCCTTTGTCTGACATATATTAAGGAAGGCATAACCGAAGAAGTTGTTGCATTTGATGACAGAGGATGTAATTATAGTATTATTTTACATATAATTCCTAAATAAAAGAAAAGAAGGGAGTATATAAGGTTGTTCAAACAGAAGCAGAAACTCAAATCCGACGAGAATTAAGTGTGGTAACAAATTATTTATGCTTTATGCAGAATAATAATGAACAGTAACTTGCTTGTATAATATATGTATTTTCATATGTATTTTCTAGTCAACAGACCACTGGTCAAATATTGTTTAAGCCAACCACTCGTCCGAATTTGATGTAATTGGGTCTCTATAGAAGTGAAGATAAAGCCAGTTGGTTGCGCAATAAACCAACTGCAGGAACTATCTTGCAGACAATTAAACAAGCATTATGTAGATAATCTTGATAGATAAGGGAAAAGTATCATTTATCTAGTACAATATAATATAGATATAATCATGATATTTAGATATCCAGGCGGCTGTTGTCGATAGTATTGCGCTTTCCTGCGGCTTCCACGTGGCTTTCTGAATCAAAGTATCAATTAATAATTCCATAAAATGGAGAATAATAGCAAAACAATCACAACGTAAGTGTGCTGAAAGCTTATTGTTGCGTATGACAATACAATACAATCTGTTATAAACATTTTACAATGTTTTGGCAAAAATAATATATACAACAGGTAACATAAAGTAAGTATAAAAAAGATGCATTTTATACAGCTAAGAAAAATCCAACAAAGGCTCTGGCAATCATGCAAATACTCCGTTTGTTAGGTGTTTTTACATAGCTATTTTTTAAAAAGATCACTTTATTTATAGTAATGATTAGATAAAATTATAATCAAGATTTTCTTTAAGAAAAATTAAGGCAATCGAAAAAAACGTTGTTTTCAAATACAGTTTTAGGCTCCTGGTTTAAAAAGTTAAACATGTTTTTGCATTCCGGTCACACTAAGCAGGGTCTGGTCATGTTAGTATAATTTGATGCATTGTTTTTATATGAACCTCAGACAAGCGACCATTTGCTTCACACAACCGGGATTCATTATGCAAATCCCTGATTTCCTTCATTTTAACCACGTAATAAATTACAGTCACAGCCGGTTGAATATACGCATTCGTTACTTTGAATAAACACGATAAAAAAAAAACAGCCTCTGCAATATGTACTGCGAACAGAACAGAGTACCGTTTCCAATCAAGATGTATAATTTCCATGTTTTCATTAATCTGTATATCAAAGAACCACTATCTGTCGTCATGTCATCGGGCTTATTAAAATCAAATCATTTCTGAAATCTCAGAGACACCCAGAAGTCTAATGAGAAACTCATCAAGCGCGGCGTCTTCAAAGCGCCTCCTAATTACCTATAATAAATCAATCAGACTAGTAGAATATAAACAATAATCTTATCTTTAAGCTGTAACTCATCGCCACGTGGGGTTAATCATGAAAATTAATAATATGTTAGAGGAAAGGTCAACCTGTAACCTGTGTTAGTGAATGAACGTAAATACCAACAGGTTTCTAACGGCATATTTTTGGAAAGAGGAAGTCTTTGAAGGCTGATTAACAGTCCTGATTCATAAAGAATCACTTCACAAAAAATAATAATCTCCATATCATCTTTCTTTGTAATGCATTTATGACTAGCATATTTGTGGTAAAGATCTTTGTTTTCAGTTAAAAAACAATTAATCATATTTGCTTTAATGTTTTTCTATATTGATACAAAGGTTAAAGACTGTAAAACAAGTGGCATCACCTTGCTCCGTAATCAAACGATCAGGAATATGTTTGCGAAATTATTTTTGAACAGAACGTGAATAATTTCTAATGAAATTATACTGTCTTTGTTTTAAGATCGGTTATATTTTTAACGAAATTCTATTGTAGTTATCAAACGATAGGGAAAAAGAAACTATTTTGAATGACGTGCTTTTGCGGTTACCTAATTGAAAAAAGTAAGGAATCATTTTTACGAAAACAAATTCCAGTAATTATGTTTCGTATATTTGCAATAATCTACTCCGCAAAAACGTTTAGAAAGGTATCTGTGTGCTACAGTACATTTGAGTTAAAACGTGTTTTTCTTTTTCTTTTTTTTTGATTTAGTGCAACGCAGTTTCTTTTCTCAAAATGTTATCTGTGTTGTACAAATATCATTTATCAAAGTCATCTGATTTTCACACTTATTATTTTCATGACATCTTGCATGCTAGCTACTACAAGACTGTAAATAGCTACAAACCTATTTAATAGAATGCGAATATTGGAAAATAGTTTAAGCAACATAACACTTGAATTGTCTCAAACTATTCAAACATTTGCAACGTGATTTATTAGCTAATATACCACGAGAATTTTGTTAGTATTTTACATGCCGTCTTGGAAAGAAAATAATGTGCGTTTGGTCATACAAAAAACAGTCAACACTGTATTTCAAGCATGTTGTTAAGTTGATAGAAATTTAATGCAAATTGTTTACATTTTACATGTAACGTATTGTTTGTTCAGATACACCGTAGTAATGAAGTTTAAGTATGAAAGATTTTTAATGAGAAGACTACTTCTACAAAATTAATTTCTTACAATTCGCGTTTTGACTTTAAGGACACCAGGTTCATTCATCTCCGTCTTCTGAAAATGAAAAAGTTTACACAAAAACGAAAAGTTTTTGCAACAATTTTAATGAAATTACCGACCGCAGACGGTAATTGTTTTTCACTTTAGCACATGTGTCTTTCATCAACTGTTACCGGATACCGTTACCACTGCAGCGCGTGCCCTAGATTATCACAAGCGGGTGTCATTGGTTCCCTCTATCAGTGGTTGCTATGGTAACAGTGCAGTTGGAAGCATCTATCTCGTGGTTTTCATTATAATTAAAGTTTGCAGCAACGAGTTCTACGGGAACCTGTCTTCTCTGATTATATCTACCTTTTCTTTACAACCTCTAGATCTATACAATGTATACTTTTTGCTTGTTGCTTCAGAGCATCAAATTCTTCGTATTCTTTTCTATTTTTTATTGCAAGTTCTAAAGCATAACAGTTATTTCTTTTGTAGAGTTTCCCTTTTTTATTACTTTCCCCTTTCAGACTTTGAAGGATTCTTTGTGTTAACTTGACGAACGATTGGTACAGATTAAACTGACACGAACTTGATAGATCTATAGCTGACTTTAGAACAGAAGTGCGCGCAAACCTTTCCTTGTGCAAATATCGCTGAAACCAAAATATACAGCTCTCTGTTATCCTGATGTAAACCTTATAAAAGTTAGTCATATTTCTAATGTCGTGCTATTTCTTTGCAGAACCGCCGAGTCCTCCACCTGTGCCTTCGCCTGCTATCAGTCCATCATCCTCAACCACGTCATCGTCAACGTCATCAGATGAAAGCGACGGCGGCTATTCATACACCACAGAAAATAGGCCCATGTCTCCGACCATAGACTTTGGTCTAAGCTGTCGTCAGCAACACATCTCCTTTCTCTATGAGCTTATGACCAATACCAATCAATCGACTCCTACATACAAAGACAATTTTCATCAAACTTACGACCAGTCCTTTAATAAATTAGGGACAGATTACTCCGCACGTGTGGGCCAATATTTCGTACCAATCCATCCAATCATTAGTCAGCCTCTTCAGTCAATTTCTAATGCACAGAGCGGAGCCGAGAACCACGCATGCACAGACTGTGGTAAACAGTACAGTACATCGAGCAATCTAGCGCGACACCGACAAACTCATAGGACAACAACAGACAAGAAGGCGCGAAAATGTCCACACTGCGACAAGACGTACGTTTCAATGCCAGCCTTCAGCATGCACGTTCGCACACATAATCAAGGGTGTGAATGCAAGTACTGTGGAAAGAGATTCAGTCGACCCTGGCTTCTACAAGGCCACATCCGCACACATACAGGCGAGAAACCTTTCTCGTGCCCAACATGCTCGAAATCATTTGCAGACAAATCAAACCTGCGCGCGCACATCCAGACGCATTCGTCGGAAAAACCCTTCGCCTGTGGACGTTGCGGAAAGGCATTTGCTTTGAAGAGTTACCTTTATAAACACGAAGAGTCTTCATGTATGAGAGGGCAAAAGTTTAGACATTAAATTGGCGGAAAAAAATGGCAAAGGAAGGAACGTCTCAATTTTGATAATGTAAATGACGACACAACCAATTATGTAGATGTACTGTTGAGATAAGTAGAGTGGTTGACTTTGTAACGAATTCCATCAATAAAAAATGAAGTATAAACTCAAAACATGACCTTCTTTGCAAGCTGGCGTCTTTTCTATATTAGTACAACACATCACGGAATGGAGTACCGAGATAAAATATTCCACAACAAGTGCTACAAACTTAATGGGATCAATTTCATCTAAATTCATTACTTTTCAAATATTCATTTAAGTATTCATTAATGTACGACATGGATTTATATAGTCCAAGAGGGGGAAATACGATTTAATTTATATTTTCTTTCCAGTTTTTTTTTTATAAACAATCATGTGGTCACATCATAGATACATGTATACGTGTTTTTTATAATGTCATAACATTACGCAATATTTGTCTGTTTGTCTTCAATGGATTCCAAACCTGTATTTTCAAACAGCTGATTTATGTGTCTATCTTAAAGTTTTAATACTATTTTAATGTTTTTATTTATCTATTTATTTATTTATTATCTGTCATAGACACGTATGTTTCCCTTCTGTGTTTTGTGACCGTTTGACGAGATATTTTCATAAAATATAAGTTGGTTTTAAGTTAATTACCTTATCAGCGTGTGTATTTTTCGTCTAAAACAAGCAATCTGTAACAGTGATATCAAATCTATTTTCCTGTATTGTATTTCCATATGTTCAGAACGATAAAAAAAAGAATCATTTCATTAATTACTTTACACATTTTGTCCAGAAAATTTCAACAATTTCTAGAGTTAGTTTTCAAAATTTCAAAGCGTAAGAGCGTTTTTCATTTTTAACTTTACTGTTTCACTATAATAAAGGAGAGTCGCTTTGGATGAAACATTAATTGTAAATACTGTTTTTAATCTATTTATTTGATATATTTATTAATCTGTGTGTTGTGCCGTGTTTTTACCCATTTTTATTTATTATAATTTATTGAAGCTTTTATTTATTGTAATTTATTGACTCGAACATTCAACTTTGAGCCCCGCTGAGTGAAAACCACCTTTTAGTGTTTGCGACCAGGTTCCGGTTGTGCGATACTTTAACAAACAGTTAAATTTTTATACAAAATACGATACGTAATGTAAAAACTGTAAAGAGATTTTTTAGTTTACTTTAAGAGACTTTGATTCTTACTTTTCGAAATGTTTGAAAATGCAGAAAGAAAACCTCAAATTTTAATCAACTGATAGTTTTACTCATAACTGCCGGATAAAGTTTCGAACAACTGAATCAAGAACGGGTCCGGATCAGCTTCACAACAGTCTGGCTAACAACACAACACACGTGACAATCATAACACGTGTTCCTGTTTTTAAAATGACTATAAAGGTTAACTGTTTGGTTTCACCACAGCGGGGCACTTTTTTGTCTGCCTTTTTAGACAGACGATCTCATTCATGCAAATGTAATTAAACAATGGCAGCAATTATATCATATCTATTAAACCATGTTGATTGTTTTAGAGTGACAAAAGTAATGAAT
The DNA here is from genome assembly GCA_032359765.1 of Saxidomus gigantea. Classification (NCBI taxonomy): domain Eukaryota; kingdom Metazoa; phylum Mollusca; class Bivalvia; order Venerida; family Veneridae; genus Saxidomus; species Saxidomus gigantea. The sequence goes on from JAUMHA010121504.1 coordinate 10,876, forward strand.
GACATGAAACTTGGAGAATTAAAGAATTTCAAAAAAGGAACTGTTTCAAAGGCGGATCAACCGCAGAAACATACTGCCGTCATTAATAACAAATAATCTCTGTCAGTAGAGTTTGTTTTTCACCGAATGATTGGCAAATACTTGATATGTTTTGTCACTTTAAAAATATCGCTTATTTCATGAGTAGAGAAAAACATTTATTCTCTCGTTTACAATAAACTGTGTCAAAGTTTATCTTTATTCTATCTGTATGTTAAAGACAATGGTATAAATGTAAACGCATTTGTTTACTTGATTTACCTCTTTATGTATAAGGGTTCTTAGAATCCCCTAAACACCGAGCATATCTATTTACGGATATTAGAGTTTGACACCTATCTGTGTCCTATGTTTTTATGTTAACGGTTTGACGTGTATTTTATTATTTCTGGAAGTGTGGTGTACTATTTATTTTTGAAGTGTTGCTTCTTGTGTTAACATATATGCGACATTGTTGCAGCAAAAATGTATGTAAGTTAGATGTTTTATGTTATCAGATCGGTTGTCTAGAGTATTTAACAGAGATGAACGTAAAAAATGTCAAAGTGGACAAAAATGACAACGCATCGAGTGATTTTTAATTTCCTGAACTTTTACAAGATCTGGCAGTGTTTTTTTATTTTTGAAACTGGATCGCAGAAAGTAGGTCAAATAGTCTGTTAAAACTTATCAAATGTATTTTTTAGAAAGCCGAACGTGATAATAACGATGCGTTTTTAATAAATTTCATTGTTGTCCCCAAGTTCGGGTGTCCATAGGCTACGGGATGCAGCCGTAAATGGACTGGATTCATTTTTGAGCCCATGCTAGGGCATATTTAGGGTATCTTATTGGCATAGCTGTTTAATGAGAAGGGCACTTTGATTCACGTGTCTAACACAAAAATCATTGAATGAAATATTCTATTCCAACTAAATTCGTTCCGGAAGCAGTCTGACTGGCTTACATATTTTTATCCCATTCCGTAGTAAAATTCACGCAAAGATTTCGACTTTTTATATGTAATCTTTTGATGTTATACAACCAATGTATTGTTTCTTATACATTAGCTCCAACAATAAACTTTATTTTAAGTCGTAAAATTTGTAAAATGGACGTGAGAACTATTGATGTACACGATAATTATCATTTTATTTACTACAGAAATGTTTTACAGAAACATAAACCCACACGGTGCCCACCAAAACTTTCAGGGGAAAAAAGACCGTAAAATAAATGACATGTTAAGTATTTTAGATAAAAATAATTAATGATATTCCTCGATATTTCAGTGGCATATCAGGATATCTTTTGGGAGAACTTTTCCCATTTATAATAATCTCTTTTTAAAGTGTTTTCTACACTATGAAATATAATATATGAAAAACTATAGTAATTTATGAGCCTGTAAACCTCTTCACCAGATATGACTAAATCATATCATGCTTTAAAGAAGCTGCAATAAAATGTGCTGGAAACTTTTGACGGGCACTGTAGTTTTTCGGATTCTTCTTAGTTTTGTTTCACATTTAATGGAAACAGTTTTATTTTTAGATATGTTTTGTGAAAAAAGCATTTACTAAGCTTATACATTAATGTGTCTGAGCTTTCCATAGTTATATATGCTTTGAAAATATTTTTTAGAAAATACAAAAAATTGAATGATATAGAAATAATAGCATTTCTTGAAGGACCAAAACATTTTTAGGATTAAGTCTCGGTGAAATGATATTAATTTAGTATATATAAACGAGGAAAAAGATACAGAACAAAACGATATAATTCAATTTTTTCATTCAAATAATACTTTTTAAATTACACACGTATTGAAGAATATATATCAAAATGTACTAAAACATAGATGACGTGCACGTGCGCTCGTGCGAACTCCATAAAACATTATGACAAATGTTGTTCAATTATACCGAGACTTAATTCCTTTCACCGTCCATGACGACGCTAAACATGTGTGTGTTCATACTCTTCATTGTCTCCTGCTACAGTCACATCAAAAACTTTATTGTTTTAACATTTACCCTTGCTGGCCTCAAATGATTCTGCCTCTGGTCCAGTGTATATCATGATCAGCTAACACATTCGTTATGCATTGATCGCTATTTTGTTAAATTTATTCTGTAAACACCGTTTAAATACTGGTCCTTGCAATTGAAAGACGGTGAATGCCTTTGTACTATACATTCTTGAAGGGACAAATACAGGTTTTGTGCAACCGACAGTACTGAGATGTACGGTATTGACATTTCTATGGAGAAACTGTAACCAACTGTAATGCATCTAGCTCAATATCTTTGAAGAAACTTTTCTGAATATTCTGAAAAAGTTCAATTAAGTTCAATATAATACTTCAACCTGTTGTTGATGTTGTTTTTGTTATTGATGAAACAAGGAAATTGCTTTCGTTAAGATATTACAGTTCTGGGAGTTAACTGTTTAAAAGGTCCATTGGCATTTCAGTTCAAAATATAAAATAAAAATGATCGCAAACATCTGCAGGAAACTTTCCTATAAGATAGCATCTTCACTCAGTTCGAAGAAAAACACCCAGTGAGGTTAAAAAAATCTGCATGTGTGGTGTCAGTCTGACATGAGTTCACAGTAGATTTTAGGTTGGGATTTGTGGTTTCCTTTTTCCGAAAATCGTGTTCCACGCTGCTTGAAGTTTTGAGCAATAGGTCAGGTTCTGCAGGATGTTTTGATGTGAGTGTAGCAAAATAACCATTTCCATGGTAGTGCAAATTTGAAAAAAGAAAAATGATGATTAAGTCAAGTACGCCCTACAGAACAATATACAGTTATTGCGAGTACTGGTCAACTTCTAGTTAACCTTTTCCTTACTTGATTAAAGTATATATAGTTGAACTAAAATTCTCAACTTTGTGAATTATGTTGACTAAAGGGCGGAATGGTTTAATCATCATTTTTCGAGACTAGAATCAAATCTAGTGTACTTTATATACGAGTGATAATTTGTTTGAATAGCGAACAAAAATGTGCCTGTAGTTTCCATTTTTCATCCATTTATGATTTCACCATCTGTGCCAAAAATAAAAAGAAAGTTTTCAAAGATGTCAAGTGTACTTGTTTTTGTGCCCCTGAATTTTCGGCTTCACCGTGACGTCAAACCAGCCAGTTATCCAAATCGGATTATTAGATCCCATTTATTTTCTCATAAGCTTGGTCTTGCAGATAGACTCATAATCAAGTTAAAATGTGTTTCAAACGAAACAAAGGCCAGTTAACTGCATAAAATCACTCGGAATTCAATTCTATGATTATGAGCTAATGGTAAGCAATCGTTTCCTTTCATTGTGTAAATATGAAAATAAAAATTGCATATAGAGATCAAGAATAAAGCCAATGAATCACCTTTTCCCGAACAATATAGTTTTACCAGTACCCGGATGTGCAAGGCCGAGAATAGGCTTTATGGTTCTAATTCTGTAAATGCAGTTTATATATACTGTTTTCTATATAAAATCGCTGCTTTTTATGATGATTCCAAATATTTCACGTCTTGCAAGATGGTCCTCATTGTAAAGATACCGGTATATCCATATTCAAACATAAACTTGAGAAACAAAACAGGTTGTTAGCTACAATGGAAGAAAGTCATGGTCATGTGACTGGAAAACATGTATGCGAGAAAACCCAACTGGTTTGAATGTGGCTTTTAACACGGAGGAAAGTTACACTATATTTTAAAATAGGGACTACGTTGGTTTTATGGGTTTGTAAGGCACCTTTTAATTGGAAAATACTGCATGAAAAGGGGCAATGAAATACTATAGCGTTTTCAGTCATTTATGAATGTTTTTTTATGGTTGTTATATCCACATGGAACGGACTTTATCGTAATGGGGGAGAAAATGTGTAAGTGGCCGGACATGTCAACGATGGGTCCCGGGTTCAGGCCCCGGATAGGCTACAGATTTCTCTTGCCCTGCGACAGTTGGTGCCCTCTTACTGCATAATTGACAAAAATCTAGCTGAAGTTAGATTTCACGCATTGAGCCCCAACTGCACTTTTATTTACGCGGCACTGTAGTGTCGCGCCAATATGGAATGCTCATAGCTGATTTGATGTTGAAAGAGCGATCATTGTTTGCATTTATTTATTTTGTAATAGGTGATGCTCTAGCCCTCGTGGTGTGCACGTCGTAAAACTGGCTATTTTTGTTCAACATGACGGAGGGATGACCCCGAAAACCATCAGTCGCCCCACGTGCCGGCGACGTATGTCGAGTTGCGGGCAATGCGGTTTCTTGGATGCCTTACGAAGTCCTTGCTAACAGCTTCTGTGCTGGAGGAAAGCACAAGGGCCCTTTTCAAGGCTTCATTCTCTAGCTGTGCACCAGACACCCTTTTCAGGGCTAATGTCACTCACACCTAGGTCGAATTGGCCGCATGGGTGACCTACTTTTTGAATCGGAATGAACTTTTTATCACGACATTGCACCATCTATTACCCTCTATCAACGAAGGCACCCCTACCCTTGCACTGGGTAGCAAGGCAATGGATAAGCCCCCCTTCCCCTCTGTCCGCATATCCTGGTGCTGGGGCCACCTCTTGCGTTGCAGATAAGTAGTGTTTGTGGTTGCACGAACACGTCATTAGATACCACTGCCAGGAACACCCGTTGTTACAACTTGCCTTCGCCGCTAGAAACATGTATCGGTCAAACACTGACTTATACTGACTGGAAATTGCAGTCAAGTAAATTTCTCCTATTTTTGCTCAAAGTTTGCGATAGTGGGGTCGGCTACATGCTCTAAACAGTGAGCTATAGGATTGACCTTCTGAACACAATAAAAGTAACAAGAACTATCTTTAAAAGAGATGGTCGGTGCAATTTTGAGTATATGAAAGCTATCGGTAGCTAAATTCTATAGTAAAAGATCCTGGCAAGTTTAATTATTATGCAGTCAGAAGCCCTGATCTATGACCCTTCACTTAGACGAGTGTAAGAACGAATGCTCTACAGACTGAGCTAACCGGCTACTTAGACATTTTCTTGTGATAAAGTCTGTACCGTGACATGTGCATCAGGAAAAAAACTTGATAATTATAATAATAATAAAATCTTTAGTTCAAGAAGGAAGCACAAATAGACATTTATACAAATTTGTTAATACATCACAATTTCATTGTGGCTTCCATTAATTACAGACAAACGCTCAAACAAATACATACATTCACAAAATTACACACATGCAAAAACAAACACTTTCTCACAGTCACACTTTAAACATGGTTTTATACAAAACTCATACAAATTATAAAGTATATTTCTTATAAATTTGGGTTTATGTTTGTCTACCACTAAAAATGACAGACACTCAGAAAAATAGCATTATAACAGAATAGAATATATTTACAAATTAACCACATTATAAACTGAATGTGTTCCTTGTAAGTATATTAGTTTAATAGTTGATTATGCAACAAATATAATTTATAATTCTTTTTGAACAACGATACAGATCTAGAGTGACGAATATACAATTGGAATGTTATTCCAAATGTGTACTGCAGCATATTAAAATGACGATTTTAAGATATTTGTTTTATGTTTAGGTAAAGACAGGTTATTGTAATTTATCCTAATACAAGGATTTTGAACATAGAAGAACAGAATATAACTGTAACAAGAACTATCTTTGATAATGTACGTAATTAACATTAGCTTGGCGGTAACAACATATTATGTTGATAGACATGAATTATTTGTTAAGAAAACGCAAGAGTATTTTATTGACCTTATCCAATTAAAACGTGCTTAAAAGAGTATTCTCAATTCAAAAAATGTTATACATAAATTGTCATTTCATTGGCGGTTGAAAAGCCGGCAACTTGCGGTCAAAGGCGAGCTTAATACGACTGTGCCGAATAAATCATAGTTCAAAGGTCAAAATCCTACTATACCTATACATGTATCTCTCATAAACACAAAGTCGCCCCGACCATCTTTTATTAAAGATAGTTCTTGTTACAGTTATATTTTGTTCTTCTATGTTCAAAATCCTCATAAAATTAAAGAAAAAGTATTTGAAGAACGACTAACTATTTACTTTGCAAATATTTCTGCCATGATAATCGAGAAAAGAAATTGAATTTAGTTATAACTGCTACGCTATCACGTTTCAAAATGTGTTTTATGATTTTTATCGAAATTGCAGCAATACACTTTAAAACAAGAACAATCTAATATAATTGTTGCGAGATGCATGCATGGTAATACTCTGAGAAACATCTAAACACTTACTCGGAGATAAAAAGCCAAAGATTTACACAATGAACACTAAAAGCACTCTACACAAGTTTGTGAAAACAAAATGGAAATCCCAATCATTGAACAAATTATTGAAAATGTGCGTCCATGATGCAGAGGCATATGCTTGACCCCGTACCATACAAAACAGTTTATAAAGTACAAGTATGTCATGGTCATGAAACAAAAAATATGTACATGTACTTCTTTCTTTTTGAAATTCATTTTTCAAAGAACGCTAACATTATGTTTACAAATTACTACTATCTGTATTACTACAGCCACGAAGCGCCTGTTTACAAATGAATTTTTCAAGGACATTTTCATAATTGAAAGTATTTCTAGAAATGTTTCTTTAAACTGTAACGATGTGAAGTAAATTTACTTTTTAGAATTTACCCCTTTGTTCACGACCCCCA
>JAUMHA010121615.1:0-17600 GCA_032359765.1 Saxidomus gigantea
AAGCACGGTGGAATGAATTGCACAGGCTCACAAAATGAAACAACTACATGTCATCTGGTGGATTGTCCGCGTAAGACATTATCCATAATAGAAATATAGGGTAAAGCTGTATATCTATCAAGAGAGACAGTTTGCCTTCAACCTCATCTCTGCATTGATAAGTTTTTATTCATGAGAATTTTTATTTTCTAACGTCTTATTAGCAGTCATTACAAATTCAGAAAGTTTAGTGATATCGCCATTGAAACAGATTGCATAACATTGGCAGCGTTTTCAATTGAAATCCCTAACCGCACGTTACGAATGTGTTACAAAACAAGAAAACCCTAGTTCAGACTTTTAACGATGTGTAAACTGAATGTGAAAAAGGCTGGATGTAAAACTTTGATAAGAATGCAATAACTAACAGAAATGTTCTTACATATATATTTTTCTTTATTTCGTCGTTAATTCTACGTAGATTGTATTGTGTTGTTAATTTAGCGATCTGGTCGAGCTGGTTTTATGGTCCTTGTTCTGTGACTTGTGGGTCTGGAACAACTACCAGGCTAAGACGCTGCAGTACCGGGTTTGAGCATGACTGTTCCGGAAAAGCTTTTGAAACCGTGTCGTGTGACGCAGGCACCTGTCCAAGTAAGTGAAGTGTTTATAGGTCCTGCATCATGGAAAAGTGTGTATTTATTTATAGAAAACTGGATTTATATAGCCAATGTTTCCATTGTTTCACTGACTGGTTGAAGTTGTCAGTTGGCACAGTATTCAGAAAGTACGAAACTAGGAGAAATCTGTTGGAAAAGAAAAATGCCATAACGTTTGTAATTTTAGTAATATGATATGTTGCTCTTTAAAACTAAGTATGTACCTACAACCGTAGTAAAACTGTGTCTACGTTCCTGAGTATGCTTTAATTATTTTTTTTATTTTAAGCGTATTTATTTTTTCAGTCAATGGCTTATGGAACTCATGGCAGCCTTGGAGCTCATGCTCATCAACTTGTGGCGACGGACAATACATACGTACAAGACAATGTGACAGTCCCGCTCCACAATACAACGGGGTGGACTGCATCGGACCACGGAATGAAACGTCAACATGCAAACTTATAGACTGTCCATGTATGATCAACTTTATAAAATTATATTGTCCGTGAATGATATCTTATAGATCGTACCTGTCAGAAACGACTTTCAACATGGCTTGAGTTTCGTAGGATCCTATTTTAATTGACAGGCACATGTCAGGACTACTAAAGTAAATTACATTTCGAGACCATGACATGTATTAGCGCACGATTAGACTTGTTGACACTCTTGAATAAATACACGTTATCTATAACTCCTCGTGCCCATTTCAGACTGGCTACCGTATTACGAAGCGGCATCTTGTAGCGCTACTTGCGGAGCAGGATTTATTCAGCTCAAGAGAAATTGTAGCTCTGGAAATCAACACGATTGTGTCGGCACTGAATATAGTGAAAAACCATGTAACCTTAATTCATGTCCGTAAAATAAATGTTACAACAGCCTGACAATTGAGATTTATTTGAGAAATAATTGTAAAAGAATTTTAACAATATCGAACCTGTATTAGTGTCCTTTCATCATAAAGTTACAGCAGCAAAGACGTTTTATTTAGCTTGTACATAAACTTCACCCTGTATCTGTATATAATTTACCTCACTTTGCAATAACCATCTAGCGCTATTTTTGTGTTCTCTAAGATTACCCGTAAAACTATTTTTTCAGCTTGATGCCTTACCCCAAACGGTTGAACATAATTCTATATTTGATGTGATATTTTGTTGGAAACATGTTTCTGTCTATTATCTTATGCATCATCTCCGTCTCCAACCAGCTACATTCTTGCCTATTGCAACAGCAGTAGTAGGTGCAATTAATTAACATTCATTGTTTACTAAGAATAAATTTGACTTCTTGGGAAATGTTTCGGGTAGTTTAAACTAACGAATATGTACAAGCTTTTCATTTAGACTTCTTTGAAACCTGTGTTTGTATACAAAAGGACATGGAATGATAAATGTATTAAATGGAGTTTAAGTGTAATCTGTGTTTGGTTTTCTACATTTGGTTTGATCCACAAGCTAGATAATGTTAGGCTTTGAGTTTCTATGCTGGCCTATGACATGTTTTTACTGCGAATAGCTTTACATGTGTTATGTTTCTTTGTAAGATGTGACATTTAGCGTGTTTTTTTATTTGAATTTATACAAAATAGCTCAGTCAGGAAATCCTAAGATGGACATACATCAACTGTAATAAAAAATATTTGTCAAGAACTTTTATTGGCGTCCAAAGAATCTCATATTTCAAAGAAAAATCTTTGATCGTCAGCACCACGTCTTAAATCTTTTCTTTCAAATTATTTTTTAACTAGGCACACCTTCTGGTAAAAACAAACATTTACACGATTCTCTAAGTGCCTTTTCTGTGTATCATTTAATAATTCAGTGGTGCAGTTTCAAAAACATGTTGGCAAAGTGTTTCCGTGTTAAGTACTCCTACCAGAATGACAGTGAGACTCAATTAAATCCACCCACCCTGTTAAAAAGCAAACATTATTTATGTGTCTCTTTTTAAAAGGACTTTAAATAGATTAATGAACGAACAGGAAGCGCTGTGCTGTAGTGGTAGCGCATTCGCATTGGATTTGAGGATGCAATGTTCAATCCCTACCAATGCCATGATGGTATTGTCCTAAGGCAAGACGCTTTACCTTCACATTGTCTCTATCATTTTAGGTTGATTCCATCTAGTTTTATAGTTTGAACAGTGACTAATCTAAGTTACAAAACCTTGTTTCGCAGTCATATATAAATAAACTGGTATAGAATAAGATAGCAAAAATCTACGATTTTTTAAATATACAGTGTAAACTTCTCTTTCTTTGCAGTTAAACGATATTTCTTGTCCGGGGCTGAATTTAAAAGTACTGAAGGAAATTCGTTCAAATTATCTATGATGAGAGGACATTAGGTGGAAGCGCAGTGCCCAAGAACCATAACCACATACTGCCTTATTTTTTAATTTTCTCTTTATTGATTTTTCCTGTCTGGAGCATTACTGCAAAAGTATGGCAACTGCTTACAGTGATACAGCACAATTAGTTGTAGTGCAGTGTACAGAAACCATAACCATAACTTTTAAATTATCCACCTTTCTTTCATTTTCTTGTCAAGAGAATAACTCATGTGGAGCTGAAGGAAATTCACGGAAATTGCATACAGTGAGAGAAGACATATAAGAGGAGTGCAGTGTCCAAGAACCAAAACCCTGTATTGTCTTATTTGTAAATTATCTCCCTCTTGTCTTCCGTAATTTTTCTGTAGACAATCACCACGACGGGGGCATTCGTCACTTTTTTTGATAAACAGTTTCCTCTGACCTGATTATTTCCTAAATGCCTAGTTTTAGTAACTGTTTTTGTTTGTTTTTTCGTCAAATTTCACTCATGCCTGACCGGTTTCCGGCATGAACCGGCATATGTTTCTCACAATCACAATCACAATCTAACAACTGTACTACAGTTGAGTAGACCTCGGAGCAACACTTGCAATTTGCAGTACTCATTCAATCAAAAATTAAGTACTAAATGACACGGAAGGGAACATCATGAATTTGTATAAAGGTATTTGATAACACGGAAAGGAGCATGTGGCCATTATTTTTCAATATAAAGCGTATGAAATTTGGAGCAGTTTTTTCACTTACCACACAACAAACACTCAAACAACCTTCACATAATTCAGGAGAATAGGGAACAATTTCACTTTATTATATCATATTTAAGTTACAACCATTTCTCGTTCCACCACATACTTCATTACTTCCCACCTATAGATAAGAGTCTAGTGAAACTCGGAACATATCTGCAGTTGGGCATTGTCTTATAGCAGAGAGAGAGAACTCTTGTGTGCCTCGTTTTTACAAATAACCTCCTTTTGTAAGGCTCTCGCTTATAAGTTAAGATACCAAATACTTGAGCGTTCAAATGTGGATTGTAAACATTGACAGGAGCTAAACAATCAGGGGGGCATTACTGTTGCCTAATTAAGGAACTATTTATATAAAGTTTGTTACGTTTTTGTTTCGACTGCATCTTGAAAAGTATTAACAGGATTCTTTGAAATTGCATATAGTTATTGATGGCATTGATCAATACAGAACCGAACTAGATTGTGCTTCTTCTCTATAACAGTACACATTGTTACATTTTTTCTAACCAAAAACCCTCATTTTAGCTTTTTTAAAAGCTAACCTTGTTAATCGTAGGCAAACAAAAGAACATGTAATCGTGATATAAGATTTTGTTTTGATGTCTAGCGCGGAAAAGTCGGAGAAGCGTATATATGTTGCCGTCATATCCTGTAGATTTCTATACATTCCAATCCATCATGATCTACAAAAAGGGCTTAGCGTTCATGGAAATGAACTCAAAACTAAATATAGAAGGGAATACTTTACAAGCAGTGCCTAACAATTTTACGCATTAAACTGCAAGAAGGCTGCACATACGTACCTTATCAGCCAATTAATGACGATACAGATGTTACAAAGAGACTTTTCTTATCTTTCATTGTTGGGGTCGATTTAGTTCTTCACATTACCATTAAAGACTTCAAACTTTTATCATCATGAAACTAGGATATAGCGCAGGTAAAACATTGCTGAATTTTATTAAATGTCTTTGACTTTTGTTTTACTGCTGCATATCATGGTTTTACGAGATAGGTATGTATTACTTCAGAAAATCAATAACACTAACAACTTAGAATACTATTTATTTTAGCCTTTGTTTCTGACTTTTATCAAAATGGGTCATATACATGATAAAATACGATGACATTTCTGTTGTAATTCAATTTTGTTCGCAGATAAATGAAAAAGCGATTTCTTCGTAGTAATAGGACATTTCTTTGACAAAAAGCAAATATTTAGTCGTTTATTGTTCATACAAACAAACTCTATTTACTTTACAATTATTTGTTAAATGTTGAAAGTATTTGGTAAAGGGAGAACATGCTAATTAGCACACAAGTATTTACCTGTTTTGAAAATTATTTATTTGTGCTGTAATTAAAAATTGATAAGATTTTGCTGTACACTATTTGAAAAGCGTTTGCCTGAAACTAAATTATAATCAAGCCAGAAACTGTAACAATCCAATAAACCGCTGGACTTATATGTAACGTATAGAACGCCGAAGCTGTCCTTTGTCGAAAAATGTTACTCTTTCTTGTCTATTTAGTGTCTTATTATGTTAAAAGTATATGGTTTATTATCCATAAGTTTTAAATCTTATCTACAAATAATGTGAATTGTATATGGTACATGTCATTATATGAAGACATTGCGTTATTTCTTGTCTAACTATCGAATATGTCGATTCCACGTCGTATTTAATTATAAAAGAATAATATGAAATTTACTAGGGAGCGTCTTATTTTGTAAACTTTTCACGTTATTTTGTCAAAATGTGAGATGAACTTGCCTATAGACTGTCCTATTACGTGATATGTTTATCTTGTTTTGTGAGATATGACTTTCTCCAAATATTGTTTTTAATGCAAAAATGACTAAAAGTGAGTGCCGTCAACCGATCATGTAAATATGTCAGATTTACTAGAAAGCGAGAATTGAAAAATAGAAAAATGTAGTTCAACATAATAAGGCACAAGTGTTCACCACGCTTTGACAACCAGTTCACATGACAACAAGTACATAGACAAGTTAGAAGTGTTGTTAAATAAGATGGCATACGGCTTTGACATAGTTATATAAAGGTTTGACATAATAAGACACCATGAAGACAAGATCACACAATACTTGAGTCGAATTACATGAACAGACGTCTCAAAGACAAAATGACATAGAAATTTGACATAACAGGATACGTTTTGGATATCTTCACACTATCATTCGACATAAAGGCAAAACAGTCTCTCAAGATAACACAGTCAACACACAAGACACTTTGTTTCGCTAGATTACATATATTTTCGAAAAAAGGCATATTTGTAGTTCGAATTCATATGATAATATATAAACAATTCCTCACTACAATATGACAAACCAACATAAATATTTTACCTAAAAAGAAACTCCTTAAACAAATTCACAATATTGTTAGGAAAGCTGCCGTATAAAATGAAAATTAGACATAACAACGCTGTATATAAGTTCACACAATTGTTTGAAAACAACATGAAATTTTCACATAATACGACATTTCATAGAAAAGTTTACATCGTTGTAAGACAAGATAACGTATACTTTTGGCATAGTAACGTACTAGTTGAATATGATTAGACATTTTACTGGCAGGTTCACACACTCTGACAATGAACATTTAATTCAAAAGCACGCCATATAAATAAAATTACATTGTTCAGAGACATAAATATCTGTGTATTGACATTTTCACACCACACTTTAAATGGACAGCACGAACGATTCACATAGTAACACGTACAATACAGAATGTCACAATAATTGTAGACAAAATGCCATACATTTTGAACATACTGTTATAGCTTTTTGGCCCATATATAAGGGCAAAACAATTTCTCGATATTAGACAGCTACGTCGTTCCATAGATGTGCAGACTGTAGATTATCTTCACTAGACACAAATTCAGAATTACTTGACGACAGCAGGGTGATGCTAGATATTATACAAATGCTGTTAAAACCTTCTACAACATACATCTTGTCGTTCCAGGATTTGTGCTTCTTGGATTTATAGTTGTTCAGATACACGGTAATACCATGCTATATTTGCTTGATAAACGTTTCTATACACGGAAATTACTATATTGTATATACAGAGCAAAAGATATGATAATGGTTTCTTTTAAAGAACAGATAAAACATATTGTTTTCTTAAATTGTGTAATTTATATCGTTTTAATTATAGTAAGACTTACTCAATCATTAGAACACGAGACGTCGAGAATATTAATTAATGTTTTTCTTTACGCTAGTTGCTGAGTGCATTAATTGCCTTAACTGTAAAAACATAGTGGACTTAAGCCAATGCAAAGATGTCAAACACTGTAATGAAAGTGAGGTATGTAAGTTATTGTACTTGAGAATATATTCCATAATTTCATTGAATTTGGATAATGTTGACCTCGATTTAAATAATTTTATTTAAATGTTAACTCACTTTTTATTTGTGTTTAGCTTCGTTGTATTAAAATATAGATTTATTTTGATAAGATGTATATATTTTCGGGTACAGTATGATCGCCCTTCAATATTTAGTTTCTCTGAATTTTATTGTAGTAGAGTAAAATCTGTTTACAAACATACACTCGCAAGAGACAAGCTTATATTAAATCATGCTTGTCTTGTTCGTTTCATAAGCGTCACCTTAGAAGCATCAATGTATTGTTTTTAAACTCTCCTCAAACACGAGATGGAACCAATGTAGCATTGCCATTCAGTGTTTTATAGCTTTTTGCAATATCATTTAAAAACTGCTGTGTCATATTTATAGCATGCATTTTAGATTTAAAACGAAAAGATAGGAATGTTCTTCGAACATATAACGGTCAACTTCTTCAACTTTAGTGGTACTATAAGAGTTACAAGTAATGATAACTGTTGAATAAAGAATGGTGGCGCATAATTATCAACGTTTACAAATTTTAGGTATGCTTCATTGAAAAAGTCCTATCGCCGGAAAACGACTTCCAAGCTGTCTACAACACTGGCTGCAAATCTATGAAGGTATCACTTGTTTCTTCATTTTATGACTGATTTTTTTTTATTAAATTTGATAATCTTTTGAATACAAAATGTAGGTGTAAACTAGAGTTATACTTGTATATAAATTTTTTTTATTTTACTTCAATATATGATCAAAATGATATATGATTATATTCATTAAAGTGATATTACTGTTCAAAGTGCCCATCATAATTTTTAATAAAACATTAATTAGAGATTTATACTCCTAGAATAATAAACATTGCCGTGGTTATAACCCAAAAATAACGAGTAACTGTATAACAGTTTCATTCACATAAAAATCCACCATTTAAGTTATGTATATCTTAATTTGTTATACTTTTAAAGCATCCACTGTGTTTTGAGCATCATTCATAAACCGATGTGACCATTTTGAAATGTAATATAACTGTAGGAACCATAAACCCATTCAATTCTTAAATTGAAATTTGATATTTATAATGTTGTTAAATTGTTTTTATAATTTTAAAATCTGAAAGTTATCGTCCTTGTAGACGACGCTTAACACATGCTAATATTTTGTAATTAATTTTTGTTTTTGTTGTTTTTGTAAGTTTTGCACGCTTAGCCACTGCAACAAGCAAGCGTATGGCGATGGCAATTCACGAAAGAAGAGACAATCCGGAGAGACTCTAACCTTGTGTTCAGAGTGTTGTTACGAAGACTCCTGCAATATTGACGGTTGTGGCTATGTTCGTAAGTGTATTTACAAACGGAAAGTGGTTAGCACAGATGGTTGAAGCTTTGTTCGTAAGTGTATTTACAAACGGAAAGTTATTAGCACAGATGGTTGTAGCTTTGTTTGAAAGTGTATTTACAAACGGAAAGTTGTTAGCGCAGATGGCTGTAGCTTTGTTCATTAGTGTATTTACAAATAGAAAGTGGTTAGGACAGATGGTTCTAGCTCTGTTCGTAAGTATAATGGCAAATAGAAAGTGGTTAGCTAAGGAGATGTAGCTTTGTTCGTAAGCTTAAATGCAAGAAAGGAAAATGGGTAGGACTCACGGTCTGTGTCTATGTTCAAAAGTGTAATGACAGTAGATAATAGAACGTCGGTAATACAGAGAGTTTTGACTTTGCTCATAGATGTAAATTTAAAGACTAGTTTTAACAGAAATGTGTGACAAAGAGGGCTTTGTTTTTTAAGTGTGTAAAGAAGCAATAATTATGTAACATAGAGGGATGTGACTCAGTTCGAAAACTTTAAAAAAGAAATAATAGAAAATGGGTAGCACAAGGGATTGTGGATTTGTTTTTTTACTGAAAAGAAACTAAATAAAGGAAAAATCTCCACAATTCATTTAAAGAGTTTTCATTATCAAACTTTTATAATAAATTAAGAAAATATCAAAAACAAAAATTTGTTCTAAGAATAATTTTATGCTTATTTTTATTTTCAAATCTGTTATTATTCAAATATTGATTTGCAGAATTTAAAATTCTGCTGCTCTCTATGTCTATAGTAAATTTTCACGTCAAATATTTCGATCTGTGTTATAATAATAAATCGATGAGATCTACAACTGATAAAATTATGAAATAAATATCTGAGGAAACTTTCATTTATTCTAATTTTTCGTTGGTTTAAATTTCATAGAAAATACCATGAACAGTAAAATCTACAGATGCTTTTGAAAATGTATGTTTCTATATGAAATATCTAGTGATGTTTAATGCTTTGGAATCACTTTTGACTCAAGACTGTAGACTATCATCATACTATAGATGAATGTATTGTAGCTTGCATGACGTCACAGAAGAAGGCTGGTTCCTTATATTACACCATTTCATGTCATGTGTAATTTTGATATCTGACTATTCAATGTGACATCAGACTCCCCTTCCCTCTTACCACATATTTAGTACATGCAATGTTATAGTTTGCAATTATTCCAGGTCATCCAAATAATGTATCGAGATGTTACAGTTGTAAGGAAGTGTATGATGGTGGACCACCTTGTACAACAACCGAAGATTGCGACTTGAACTTATATGTGGGTTATAATCTCTTTCTTAATCTATACTACCAATTTAAAAGTAAAACCGGTGCTGATGTCCTAATATTATATGTTTAAAAGATGGTAAGTGAAGCTCCACAAATCGGAAAGTTACTTTTGCATCAAGATATACTTATACTGTTTTACTGTTTGAATTGTCCACATTATTACTGAGTCACGACGTCTATCGAAAAGCTATTCGTTTGACTTGTAAAGGTGCTTTGACATTTTACGTTGAGAATTGCGTTACTGTGTATCTAAATACTGTCTTTATTCGCAGGTGGCATTCAATTAATACACTATTTGATATATTTTATTCTAATTCCAGCTGTTCCTAACTTTTTTATCTACAGATCATTCGGAATGCACACTATATGAACGATCATAAATGACACTGAAAATATTCACATTTTCAAAAAGAATATCATCGATAATTTACTTCATTTTTCTTCCTGTTTTGTGTAGGCGTGTTCCGTTACTTTAACTAAGGACACAAAACACGCAAATGCGTATGACCTTGGGTGCATATATAAGAGAAAGGTACATTTTCTGTTCATACGTAGTGCCTCTTAGAAATCTTGATTTTCTCTTATTTTTTTAGATTTTATAAAGTGACCAAAACTAATCAGATATCTGGCCGTTTTGAATGACTGTTGTGCTTAACATACACTAAAGGTGTTAAAAAGATTCTTAATGAATGTATGAATTCAAGTGGATATAAAAAAGCACACAGAAAAGTAAAGAACTTTTTTTAAAACAATGTAGTATGCTTCACTATATTACTTGTAGTATATTGCGAAAAACAGTATTTGTTATAAATGTATGTACATCCTATATTTCACAAATATACATGTTTCTAGCATGCTCGAAAAGATTAAAAAATTGTTTGATATTTATTTTTTAGCAATGTGAATTACTCCTTAAACCCATCAGTGCTCAGCATGGTGAGAATGTCAAGTGCTGCGATAAACCTCTTTGCAACATAAATCCTTACCACAAGAAAGTCAACAAAACAGCAATAGGTAAAACTTTTTTTATACTATTTGTTTCATCATTGGCACTTAACATTTGTCTTCTTACTGTATTTTTCCTGATACAGATGATATTCCTTACTTTTAATGTAGTCAAACTTAGTATCCTACCATAATATATAAATACAATTTCATGTGTGAAATATGAGAAAATTCAAATCAAACATCCTGTAGTTCTCACTAATAGACCTTTTTACTGATAGTCAGAGTTATAGACAGTTTGAAGATGCCACATGGTTTATCATAAATCTGCTGTAACATTTATTCTTCCTTTTGAAAAAAGAATGTTTAATATATCGCGGTGTCGTAGGAGTCTTGGTAGTTTGAACTATAGCTTCTGTGGGTCGGTCGGGACTATGAACAGTCTAATGATGAAGGCAGTGTGTTGTTGTATATCTGTAATCTGAATTCCTTCTGTAAATGTACAACACTCTAAAAAACTTGCATGTTGTTTGTATTAAGCATCCGAAACCGAGGGACGCTAAGTTTAATATTTCCACATATCCATTGTATTATTCATTTGGAGCTTTGTAACTATACGGCCTTGACATAATTCTCATGTGGGTCTATGTCAATGTTTAATTCATATGCAAAGGTTAAATATCTTACTTCTGTACATTAGACAGAAAACAGATATATCTAACAAAGGAAACTTAAGGGCTGTTTGCTATATTTTTCCTTTGTTAATGAATCGTGGTATATGTACGCAAACTGATATGAAATGGAGTTATACTAATCCAAACTTTGCAAGAAATAGAATTTGTTTCCTAACTTACTGCAGTCATACGACACACATTTTCTAAATATTTGCCGAACCAAAAACTCAATGCAGCCTCGCCGTTTCAGGATTTTCAAACTAGTATCGAAACTCTATAATGGACAATTTAATCAAAGAATACATGTTTAATGTTAAAATTTCGGAAACCAAATTTGAAATGTCCAAATGGTTCGTCTTAGAAATTCTTCTTAGAGTGATAGGAAATTCCGAAGAATATGTTATTTAAAAGCTACAAACTATTCGATTAATCTCGTTTAGTATTAGAATCTAGTATACAGAATTTAAACTTTATCAACTATTCTATTTCAGCTATGAATTTTACATGTCCCACTGGCATAGGTAAATATGATTTGAACTTAACAACCTTTAAATAGATTACAGTGCGTCGTAACTTATCTAAGCATCTCCTTATGTGACGGCCTATTATCTGTACGGGAAGTGAATATTCTAAAACCGTCCGTCTAATACAGCTACTGATTAAACACTTCATTGTTTTGCAGTTTGTTGTTAAGTATTTTAGGCATTCATTTGAAGTTCTTATTAATGCCGGAGTCGCTGTTTGGCATAGTCGAAATAAGTCCTACCAGTGTCAGTGTCACTTCTAGTATATAAGGTGTTTTGAGTTATAAGGCTTAACATTTGAACTATAATACATATTCATTGTCTTAAGTTTATGATTTAATGGGTCCTGTAACTTAAGCGATACTTGTATGAGTTTTGATAAAAATGTGTACAACTTTACTGCATGTGAGATTTTTTGTTTAATAGAATAGTAAATATGAACTTAAAATGTGTCTGAAAGATTTCTGATATAAATGTGTCATTGTCGTACAATAAAAGAGAGTTTGATGCATTATAATAGTACATGTATGTACATATCACAATATCTGTATTTTGAGTCTAGTTGGAAAATGGTCGTTATCTACAATGATTTAGACTTGAGAACGAATAATCCTCTCAATATATTGAAAAAGGGTGAAGTTCGACATAATAAGTATAGACATCTTTTGCGTTGGCAGTTCAATCTATAAGACTAAGGAAAGGGCAAGGTAGTCAATATATCAAGGCAATCTAGTAACAGTTAAACGAAATAAACAACACAAGAAAGCAGTTTAACCTTATGACCAAAGTGAAAGGCCAAATATATATCATTTCGTGTTTCAGCACGACCAACAACGACGCCTGCACCAACAACCAAGCCGCCTTTACCTTCTATGACCCCAGGTACAGTAGGATAACGTTTCTATTTGATTTTGTTCGTTTCATTGAACTGATTTTGTGTTCCTGTTAGCAAAAGAAGTAACATGAACGTTGCACATACAATACTGTTCTTCGTTTTATTTCTATGAACTTTTTTTACTGACATGAACAGCTTCTTCGAATGCAAATACCATTTTTTAAGAATAGTAGTTGATATTATATATGGTCAAAAACAATAAATGAGAGGAAGTTTCTAAAATTTGGTGCATGGCATAGTCTGAGAAAAACATCGGGAATGAGCCAATTAGTCCAGAATTACTGTGACAATTAGTTAAGAATTACTGTACAAATTAGTCAAGAACTGATGTGCGAAATAGTCAAGAACTACTGTGCCAATTAGTAAGAATTAGTGTCTCAATTAGTCCAGAACTACTGTGCCAATTAGTTAAGCACTGGTGTTCCTATTAGTTAAGCACTGCTGTGCAAATTAGTTAAGAACTGCTGTGCCAATTAATTAAGCACTGCTGTGCCAGTTAGTTAAGAACTGCTGTGCCAATCAGTAAAGCACTGATGTGTCAATTAGTTAAGAACTGATGTGCCAGTTCAATAAATGGTCTAAGTTTCTGATGTATGGATCGCTTTTAATTGGTCAAATTGACTGAAATCTGAAAAACCTTTTACGACCAATAAGCCTTAGTCAAAAACAAAGACTCAGTTTATTTAATATAATTGTATTTTATTTGAAATAACTTTAAGAAAATGCAATATAAAGTTTTCCGTTTTCGTTTCAAGAACTACAAAGATCTGTAGAAAATCTACCCGGTTATTATTCTAAAGAAACAAACACGATATTTACTTATACATGAGAAAGGAAGGCTGTTTTTTAAAGATATACTGTCATTTTGCGTGTTTCAGCTGGAACAACAACAGCAACAACAACAGGTTAGAAACTACATTGAAATAAAGCGAGATTAAAATTCATTCTGAGTAGTGATCAACCGCTATATTGTTTTATCATGCGTTGACGCGGAAAACTTACATTTCAAAATAGAATAAATCATGTCTATATAATAAAAATCCGAATGAGATGTACTGGAATCCTTAGCAGTATATCTATATATGTATGTTATATGTTTGTTCATCGTAACTTTTGTAGTTTTTGCGTGACGGTAATTTCACGATTTGATAGCAGACAAATTTTCTGTATATGGACGACCACCACCAAATAGCACATATTTTTATTCCTCAAAGGGTTGGCATATTAGAATAAAACGTCCGTCCGTCTGTCCGTCTGCAGGCACGATGGGTACCTT
Source organism: Saxidomus gigantea (assembly GCA_032359765.1). NCBI lineage: Eukaryota > Metazoa > Mollusca > Bivalvia > Venerida > Veneridae > Saxidomus > Saxidomus gigantea. The sequence goes on from JAUMHA010121615.1 coordinate 14,092, forward strand.
GGGTGGTAGGAGGTGTGGTCTAAGACAATGGAAATCTATTGTCTTCATTTCGTCTTTTGTCCCTTAAGTGGTCATTCTTTTGTTACTTAAGTGGTCACTCTATTGTTCGAGAACAATGGAAGTACCACCTAATAACACTTTCGTATGGGTGTCCGTCCGTGTGTCCGGCTTTCAATGATTTTCGTTTCCGGGCTATAGCTATGTCATGAATCATAGGATTTTAAAATAACTTTGCACAAATATTCAGATCATCAAACCGACATGTCACATGCAAGACGCAGGTCCCTAACGGAAAGGTAAAGCTCACACTTAGAGTTTAAAGGTAATGAAATCCTGTATATATGAACACATTCGTGTTCAGACTGTATTCAGCACATCAAAACGACATGTAGCGTGCAAGACGCACGTTCCTAGCTTAAAGGTCAAGCTCATACTTGGAGTTTTAAGGTAATGAAATCCTGTACATACGAACACATTCGTGTCCGGACTGTAACTTTGTCATGAATTGAAGGATATTCAAATAACTTGGCACAAATGATCAGCACATCAAAACGCCATGTCAACTGCAAGACGTACGTTCCTAGCTCAAGGGTCAAAGTCACACTTAGAGCTTACAATTAATAGAATCCTGTATGTATATGCACACATATATATGTGTCCAGACTGTAACTCTGCCATGCATTGAAGGATTTTTAAATAACTTGGCACAAATGTCCAGCACATCACAACATTGTGTAGCGTAAAATACCCGTGTCCCTACTACAAAGGTCAAGTTCACACTTCGAGTTTAAAGGTAATGTAATCCCGTATATATACATACATTTATGTCCGGAGTGTAACTCTGTCATTCAAATGTTCAGGACATCAAGGCGATTTGTTATGTGTAATAATCATCACCCGTCCTCACATGTCAATGTCACACTAAGAGTTTAATGGCCATTGGATCCTGTATACATGGTTACTCAGTCATGCATGGATGGAAATTTCATGGCACAATTGTTGAGCATATCGAGATGACATGTAATGTGCAATCCCGTATCCTTACCCTGAAGGTCAAGGTCACATTTAGAGGTCTGACATTTTAGACTCCTGTATATATGCATATGAGCATGGCTGAATTGTAATTCTGTTATACATTGGAAGATATCTAAGGTGAATAGGAACAATGTACAGCATATAAGACATAAAGTGCCGTATGCAAGTACCGGGTCCACACATTGAAGGTCAAAGTCACAGACTGTGAGACATCTCTTTGGAGGCATACGTAACTAATAAAGGACAGCTTATTTTTGGGTTTGTTACAAAATAAAGGCTAAAGTTTTCGACAAACACATTATTCCAAAAACATCTTTAGTCAAATTTAGAGAATTTACTTAAAATTAATTATTTCCTTATGAATATATCCCGGAAAGCGAGTGAACATTGCAGCATGAATCTTCCATAATTATAGTTTATAATACACAATCGTTGACCTTTGAGAGAAATGTAATCATTAAAAAAAGGTTTGAAATAATCACTTGAGATGTTGGAATACAACCCCTGGTGAAAAGAATGATGTACTGAAAAATGTATGTGAAATGATTTTAATATTCAGCACTTGATATAAACGATTTTGATATTCATCAATGGATATAAATGATTTTCGTTATACCAAATTACCTGTCATTTGATATATTTACATTACTGTTTAGTCAATATCATCACTACATAATACTAAATATTTTGCAAAGCTTACATCGCAGTCTAACTCTTTTGAACGAGCAAGAAGTAATTCACTGTAAATATGAATTGGTCATCCTGCATTTTTAATTCCTGTTTCAGGCCCACCGACAACTAAGCCACCTTTGCCTCCAAAGACCTCTGGTACAGTATGATAATATTATATGAAATATACAGTAAACAATTTCAACCGATAAAAACTTTATATCGAGTGTTGTTTTTTTGTCACATAAAGTGTATTTACAATGTTATTCTTACATTACGAAAGTGTCAATATTCCAAATTTTTCAAACCATGTTGTTTTCCTTTTACATTTTAGCATCTGAGCCATCTTCGACGGTGAGCACGCCGCCCCAACCAACTAAAATACCGATAACACACACAAATGCAAGTAAGCTGCCTTTTTATATGTATACAACCGCCGTTTGGTTCCTTAGGCATCATATTAGTATACAGACAGACAGAAAAAATTCTGTATAGCAAACATAAGGTTACACAGATGAACACATTACAAGTTAATGCATAAATTGCATGTTGTTAATATCTTTTATTACAGAACAATTACTAAGGTTAAGGGTTTCGAATATACAATGCAGTTGTCTCTTGCAGTTCAAAAATGCATAAAGCCTTTTTATACATTTCAACCCGCAGTTCAGTTGTCTGTGACAGGCTGTACATTTCAATGCCACCTTACGATTTGAGACAAGTACTTTGTCTACATGCTAGTTGCTTGAACTAGCATGCTATCAAAACTTAAACTAAAATACAAGCAAATACAAAAGAATATCCTACTAAAGTTCGTTTTAAATGAGAAAACAATATTTGTTCAGCAGTTGCTCGAGATTACTTGAAGCGTTTAATAAGTGGCTTTTTAATAATTATAGTTCATCAAAGAATAAAAAATTATACAAATTTATCTTAAATGTTAATTGACCAGTCACATTTCTCTAAACCTAGTCATCTTCTGATGAGACCATTGTTTTTATTGAAGCAACTGCCACGAAACCAAGTACCATGAATCCCACATCTACAGTGACAGCAGCTCCTGCTACGACAAAACTGCCAACTGTACAAGTTACAACTCAGACAACAACAGCAACAACAACTAAAGCTGCTGCATCCACCACGGCCCCGCCGAAAACACTTCCGCCAGTTACACGTGAGCACATCATATATAACGAAACTGTAAAAATAGGCTAAAACAAAGTCCTGGAAATTCACGAAATTTAGGTAGTCAAGATAATCTTATCAAAATAATTCTTGTATTAAAATGTATATATTTGAAAATTTTGTATTATATTCGTTTGCTAAACACGTGTATTTTTTGCCTTTTAGTGTTATTTTATTGTGGTAAACGAATTTTGTAAATAACAAGTTATGATTGCAGGAACATGCGCGGTATGTTCCGGTCCACTGTTCCTGTGTGAGAAACTATTTGCTTCTACGCCATGCCCTGCACCCACCAACTATTGTTTAAACACTATTAAGAACCATAAAGACGGTACCAGAAGTGTCGAAAGGGCGTAAGTTTGTTTAGTTACGAATACATGTGACAGTAATACAAAGGTGCTGATTTAGACTTACTTAAGTGTGATATGAATAGATACGCTGCTGTTTTGTTATTGTTGTAAAGAGAAATAACCCCATGCACGTCATTTTACATGTTTTCAAAGCATTTGTGTATGGAATGATATTTAGGTAAAAATTACACATTGCCTGCTTACTGTTACAATTTACTCATTGACACTGCTATTGTGCTTATTGGTACAGTCACTATGCATGCTTGCACT
>JAUMHA010121726.1:0-17599 GCA_032359765.1 Saxidomus gigantea
CAAACAATACAGAACAAACGGTTTTATTCGGCATAATTAGCATTCTTTAGATTGCTACCTATTTAAAAAAAAAAAAATACGAATATTCGAATTTGATTTTCGCATTCGAATATTCGGCCGATTTTCGAATATTCGAATGTTCGAATATTCGTTCCCATCCCTAGGTAAAACAGTAAAAATGTTATCAGTTTATTTAATGTTTATGAAAGTTAATTGTGACTTTGTTAGAAGAAAAAACAACAGAGATATAGCACTTGGCTTTGGAAGATCTGCATTTTATAGCCACCAAAGGGGCATGAGTTTGAGTCTTCCTTAAACCTTCAATTTTGTCTTTTTAAACTAATTTAAAAGTATATCTAATAGATTATATTTATCATATTTTTATGCAAAAGTGTTTTAACATGTTTAAAGGCTGTTCTTGCTATTGTATTCATTCACATCTTATTTTTGCGCATTTGTGACAACATAAGTAAGTTGTTTTGCCATAGTTTTAGATATGCCTGTTTCAGAAAAATGTGAAGTGTATGAGAGGGCTTCATACAGGTTAAACATCCCTGCCAAGTTAAACATCCCTGCCAAGTTAAACATCCCTGCCAGGTTAAACATCCCTGCCAAGTTAAACATCCCTGCCAAGTTTGATTTACATTGGCCTAGTGATTTTAGAGGAGATGTTGTTTGAAGGGAAGATACGTCGGGCAGTGGACGATCCTAATAGATCACTCTGGCACATTGTACCAGGTAAGCTAAAAAGATGATCCGCACAGTTTTGAGTAAATGAGACGTTATAGTTGAAAATCATGTCAAGTTTAATTTATATGCAGTCACTAGGCACCAAACATCACAGGGTGAAAAAAAGCTTACACCCTAACCAGGATGCGAACCTATATCTCTTCACTTAAAGGGTTGTCAATGCGATTGATCTTCCTACTGTGTAAATAGGCTGTTTACATGATATTTTCTCTCTAATTGTGATTCAATCTGTACCAGGAAAACAAAATTATTCCTTGTCAAATATGTTACTCGGTATAAAGAACGTTATTCACTGGTTGAGAAAGTATAATTACTCTACACTGATAATTAACACAAGTTTGGCAGTAACAACTTATTACTAGTATGTTGATAGATATGAAATATTTAAGCAATAAAACATGAGAGTATCTTATTAGCTATTTTCATTTGGTATTATCCAACTAAAATTTCTCAATTTAAAAAGTCACTAAGTGTTCTACTTGTCATTTCATTGGCAGCCAAAAGCAAGGTTAATACTGCTGCACTGAAAAATTGGTTGAAACAAAAAGTAGGTGTCGATATTTTTTGTACTTATTTTGGTTTGAATTGAAGTTTAGACTCAATTTTCAATAACCTTAGTTTTAAGGTGAACGGTAATAAAATATATATCCAGTAAGTTTCAGTTCCAGTAAATGATAAATGTACACCATTCAAACTCTGAACAGGGTAATACTAGTCTAAGAATACAAATCAAATTGGGTAAATATACAACACTTATTCCAAACCCACGGTGTTGTCCTGGATTGGGGTCCAATTTGCCAAAGGGTACTGTATTGGCATGGGCTCAAACCTGCCCAGCTGCAGTGTGTTGGCATGGGCTGAGACTTGCCCAGCTGCACTGTGTTGGGTGCGTTGGCATTGGCCTCAAACCTGCCAGCTGCACTGTTAGTCTGGGTAGGATCCACTGATGCAAACAAGAGCTGTTTGCAAAACATGTATGCCGCCTTTGATGCAATCAGTAATATAATGGAAATAACTAAAGCTGTTTTTGGCCTTAAAAAAAATTCATTTGGCAAAACAAAAACAAAAAGTCCCAGTAGCCTTGACCTTTGACCTACTGGCCACAAAGTAAATTATGGGTCATCTACTAGTCATGACCAACCTCCACACTAGGTTTCAAGATGTAAGGCCCATGCTTTCTCCAGTTATTGTCCGCGAATGTGGAATAACCTGGTACTTAAACCACCATGGTATGGAACAACCAGATTTCATCCCTTTCCATTCCCCCCACAATGTAAACATGCTTCTAATGATCCAAAAAATAAATGGCTAAATTTCTGGTCAAATATTTACATGTTGTTGTTGCCCTTTTGTGGATGGAAATTAAGTGTCTGTTTGAACAACATCAAATGATTGCAAAAGACACCATACTCAAACGTGTTTCTAAAATGTCTGGTTTGATGGTTTCAGTGTCAGTGTTTGGAAGTCTCGAACCAGTATATAGACATGGCACTGTGGGGTAATTTAACACTCGCTCGGTCATATGACAATGTCAAGTACCGAGGGTAAACAAATCCAATCAGTCAGTCAGTAATTTAACATTTTGTATCATTATGCCTTTGTATTGGATTATTTGCTACATGTATTTCGTGCAAAACCATAAGATGTCATGCTTCTCGAAAGTGTAAAAAAAAATAAACATTAAAATAAAAAAAAAAGAAACAACAAGCATCATGTCTAAATGTTTGGACTAACAATAGCCCAACGGCAACTGCCCAACTAATTGCGCACCAGGGCTTTTCGCTATATATACGATGACCGCCCTTCACAGACAGACAACTATTACAAAATGCATTTACTGTAATAAATATAAAAAAAATACACACAAGTGGGTAAACTCACGAATGGTTATCTAATAAATCCTGGTGATTTTTCAATCCATTTTTACCATCCGGTAACATAGACTATCCGAATTGTATTAATCTTACACAAATTAGATACTGATTATTTGGATTTTTTTAAGCTCGCCGAGTAAGAAACATCTTAAAAGGCCAACGTTCTTGATAAAGTTCATTATTCTATATGTACATGTCTGTTTACCTTGAAACCAGTAGCTGCTGATTTCGTTTTGGGATGCTACTTTTCTCACGAGTTGCACCGGAGTTTCACGAAGAGTCCCGGAATAACCAACCGGTGCTAATGTAAACAATACCTCGTCGAACAAATCTGATATTGCACAATACCTACGACATAACTTAATATTTAAACAGATTCTTATTTTATAATGTTGTACCTTTATATCACAGGGTTGCGAAATATTCAAAATAGGGTATATATACCTGCTGTTTTCGTCAAAAAATATCCAAATTTAAAAAATGTGAAAATTTGGAATCACATTTTGGAATATTTGAACATTTCAACTTGCAAAGATGACGCATTTGTCTGAGGCAGAAATTATAGCTTTGGGAGAAGGAGAAGCTCTGAGGCTGTGTGAAAAGACGACTATTATTGAAACCATCATCGCTTTGACCAAGCACCAGAGTGCACGTGTAAGGCATAGAGCGCTCAAGGAAATGTGCCCGTGCAGAGTGAAGGAGGACCTATCAGACTTCTGGGAACGAGTGATGGAAATGATTGACGATGAATCAGCAACAGTCCGATACCAGGTAACACTAAAATCTATTTCGCAGCTAACGACGTCCTATGTCATTCCTGGAGCAATAATATTAATAGTATATATTCGTCCCAGTTCATTCTAGGCAGAGTTTATACGTCTCTGCTTTAGGTCATCGATCTAGCCGCTAGAAGTTCATTTTTCTGATATAAAAAAGAAAGAGAAATACGGTTTAAAAAGTTGTTAATATATGATTTATTTTTAATTCAAAATAAGTTGTCTGCATGCTGATCATTATGAAATAACCCAGATCTATTGTTTCACAGGTCATGCACACCCTTTGTGACGGCTCTCCGGGACACATGGAAGACAATGTTGCCGACGCTCTGGATGTCTTCAACAACGACCCCGACCGCAAGATTAGGAGGAAAGCTCACCAGGTTCTTACAGGGTACAGGAGAACGGGCAAGTGGAATGTCATGTGAAGTGTATAGCAACGGTTGCTGTGGTACACAAACTTACTCCGACGAAGACATCGTCTTCAGTGGTTGGATATTGCTTGCGCTATTCGGGACAATTGTCAGTGTGAAATACGTACAAGTTTAAAGTAACAGGACAATGGAAATAAGAATAAATAGAAATATAATGACTATATCATGTTAATAAAAACTGTTACCCGTCTACCGGAGAGACTGTGAATAGACGAAATCATGCTTGCTGTTGGGTTTTTTTATTGGGTTTTTTTTTCGCCGTTATTAGGAACAATCTTAGACTAGCACTTTCATTTATCTTTTTAAATAACTAAGAACATATCGAAATAAAATAAGACATAAATAAGCAGAATTTTAAAAAGAAAAAAACGTTCATAAAAAAATTTGGTTCTAATAAGATAGGCAGTGGCTAGGTAGCCGCATCTATAATTATTATCATTATAACTATGATTTAATAATAGGCTGATTTCTCTCGCTCTTTTCAGCAAGATTCTTATATCATGTTTATTTTATTCAAAATAAAAGTTGAGAAATCCAAGAGGAAAATGGTTATTGTCGAACAAATTTATGAAAAAAACAGCGTGGAAATTTAACCGAAAAGGGCATCAAGTGCACGAAGCTATGTGAAGTCACACGCTGGAATGTCACGTGATTTAAGGTAGTATGCGACCTTTCTCCGACGTCATACGTCCAAAAAATAGTTTTCTCCGATTTTTATGAAATTTTGCAAAAACACGTTGTTCGTTTTTTATTTGTTTTGATTTTTTCATTTTTCACTTCGTTTCCCAGCAACGCGACGTCGAATGTCTATGGTGTAAAATCGTTTTACATGCATAATTGTTTCAAATGTACCCCAATCATTCTCAAATATCTTCGTTCAAACACATTTTAGAGGCAAACTTTAAACTTTAACACTTTTAAAGACAGACTTGTCACGCGCGCTTCACCTAGTATACTACAAGAAAGAAATGACTTGTGCAAATGAATGGAATGAACTGAATATCTTTTAATACCGCATTTATAATTCACAGATCTATATACATGTACGTTTTGTACGTGTATATAGGTCCGTGCATAATTGTATGTGATTCTCCCAACATTTCTACCTGAGACTACCTCGAACAATTTATTTCTGCCTGTTTTTATTTGCTACAATTGAATTATTATATCGTCGGTGTAATTCTAAAAAGCCAGGTCATATGCATCTAATTTGCACACGTGCAAATAGCCTCCTTATAATCTAAATCCTATCAACAGTGTTAAATGTATTCATAAAATCAGTCAACACTTCCTTAGAGAGAAGATTGAGAGAATAATTATAGTTTGACATACTTTCTCGTCCAACAAAATTGTTGGATCGTACTAAACATTTGAAAAAAATATTGCATATGATGCAGGTAAACCGAATTATACTATCTGATATATTATGTGTGAAAAGCGCATGACGTCAGCCTTTGTGGAATTTTGTGGCTGGACTTATGTTAAGCCCTTAGTAATTCAAAATGATCTGTTTGAAAGCCATAGTTCGTTTCACGACACTGTGAAAGTAGGAAGTAAGTTTTGCTATACAATCACAGACGCAGTGTCGTGAAATTAAGTAATATTTATATTTAAGCATAGAATGCATTTCAAACAAGCATGTTTTAATAAAAAATCCAAGATGTGAATCGCTTTCACGTAACTTGCACGTACATGTACAGTATTTTAGATTTTCGTGGTTGATGCTGATATAAAGTGGAAATAGAAAATCAACGCACTAATATTTTAAACATTTATCGACATGTTGCGGCCGTAAAGTCTTTTTCAGAATAAATGTTAATAAGTTTTGGTTGATGCTGAATAATTGACATAACCAACGCATCTGGAAAGAGGGTAATTATTTTAGCATTTAGGGAAAGTGCAATATACAATCTCAGTTCCGGAGACATCCCTTTGTTCCTTCACAAGTCCGGCGTATATCACCGATACATAAATGTAGGAAATCGGTTTAAGGTCTAGTCCGAAAGACATGTATTAATGTTATAAGAGGAGCGGAAAATCGAACCTACGATCCTAACAAGTCCAGCGCGTTACCACTACAGTACATATACATGTACTTTTGTGGACTATCTTGGCTAGTAAGACTCGTCTATATGTGACATATATACTGTATTAAAAGATTTTGACCAGATGCAAATTCACTGCACGGATACTGTATTATTTTTTAAAACATAAAACACCCTGAACATAGCAGTGATATAAACTGTGTAGCAGCTGTTTGAACAGCGACAGTTTCTTGATGCTGTTTTGTTTTCTAAACTGTTTTTAGCTTTTAGCTTAACCATGTCAGGCCACAGCCACTACTAAACCTTGTCATTTCTTTTGGATGTCTTAAGCTTAGAATCTAGATATAAGATAAAATTAACAAAGAATGTCGACAACCTCAAACAAGTCGTATGCTAAGTGAATCGTGCGTGACAAGTTTGTCTTTAAAAAGTATTGAAGTATAAAGTTTGTCTCCAAAATGTGTTAAACGAAGATATTGGAGAATGAAAACACTCATGATCGAAGTGAAGTGCAGGTAAATATTTCCCATGTATTTTCTCGTAAAACAATCGATCCTTGGCCTCAACATCTATCGATTTTGGTGAAAAGTTTTATTTATGGCCGGGGCACTTTCGGTTTCTATTTGTGAAAGCTTCCATCCGACAAGATTCAACCTTCAATAAATTCAAAACTGCGAATCATTGCGGGTGGAAACAAAGAACCGAGTGAATGTTACATATAACCGTAGACTAACGGCATATTCATATAATTTCACAGTGTAAAGAAAACGACTTTCACTGGTATGATTGACCTCATTTAAAACACGTTTTCCGTCATTTTCTAAAATTTGCTCTCAATTTTCTCACTTAAAGCAAGTTTGCACTCAGTATACACTTATCCCCCTGTTTAAGGTTAGGTTTGGTCAACGGAACGAGATTCAATCAACTAATGAATCGCATGTGGATTTAAAGTAAATCCTAAAAAATAGCATAAAACATTAAAAAAGGGTATTCTTCGCGCATTATTTTTTCACAAAATTGCAATAAGCAAAGTTCGGACGTCACGAATAATGATTGTAAAACAATGACGTCGTGCTGCCCATCTGTAAACAACTGCAATACTGTTGAAAACGGATGTTTAACCCCAAAGAAACCAACAATCAAACAAAATAACTGTAGTCAATATCATATTTCTACGTTCTGAAAAACTATTTCTATATCAGGTACACTCTTCTTGGATTGAAAACGTTCTATTGATTTGCTTACTGACGCTAATGGATTCTTAAGCCCAAATTAATGCTTTCAAAATTTAGTTAAAACTTAATTCCTGCCCTGACCTGTGTATAGAATGCATATCTTCTAGTTTGCAATTAGGCATGTTTCAAAACATTGACTTGCTGAATTTGTATCAGCCGTTGTCCTCTATGATCATGTGGTTTTGTAAATGTGCTGTTTTTTTACTTCGATGTTATGTTCATATTGCATACCATGAGATTGTAAACAAATCTTAAATCTTTGGAATCCTCTGCTGTTCAGTTACGTCACCAGACGTTACTTTCTAGCAGGTTCTGTAGTATTCAACATCACCAGTGCTTTTCTCACTTTGAAGGGATGGGTTCAAGTAGGAGTTGGTACCTATAGAAGGAAAACTACGCTCGAAAATGGTTAAATGATTAATAACATCTATCATTTTCTTTACTGTAGTAGAAACACATTCCTTTATTCAATAATTCCTAAATGACTTGCTTTCATAAAGGGACAGTTTTGTTGTAAATTGGTATATGATGCCGGATTACGTCGAATATTTCTTTAAACAGGGTCAAGACTTCATAAATGTCGAAAGTAACAAATGATAACAGTAATCATACCATCATGTCTTGTGGAGTATCATACATGACTATGCGCGAATATGATCGTGCAACGAACGAGCTATCAAACAATTTAAATTATGCGTTTTCCATTTTTTCTCCACTTTTCGTCGTTATATTATGTAAATGTTTGCAACCATGGGTTGATTAATAGTTGTTTATGGAACGCACGATACGCACTGTGTGCATAATTTTTCATAAATCTTCAAAGATAAACTAACATGTTTCTCCACCACAGCTCCCCTGATTATCACCGCTTGCCCCGATTCCTCATTCTGCTCCTCGAAAATAGTGTTTTCTCAAATTCTCCAAACGTTTTAACTAGCCTACTCGTCTGCGCTCCATTGTCGTCTGCTTCCGGTACAAACGGCGCATATTTATTTACCAGACGCCTCAATATAATTATGTAAATCATATGTATTATCACTTTCTGTTTTTTATTTGTCCCATATTAGATCTAGTAACGATTATTCTACATTTGCGTATCAAAAGATGGTTGTTTCAACGTTCATCTTTGTCTCAGCTGTTCTCACGATTCATTACATGTGTGGCGCCAAAATTTATTGTATTGCAATTTTTTGAGAGAAAAAATGCCCTTTTAACAAATTTATGTTATATGTTAGGATCTACGCTATATCCCAGTGTGAGTAATTAGTTGGTTGAATCTCGTTCCGATGACCAAAGGTTTTGAAAACTAACCATAAACTGAGTCGATGAGTCACAATTTTCGGTGATAAAATTGGCGGATTTTCAGTATTAAACGTTACGCGCTGGACATAATGACAGCAAAAACATCTTAAGTTTTATGGATGTGTAATAGATAGAAAGCTAACATTATGGTATAGGGGCGTATTTGAACCATTGATTTTACACCATTGACATTCGACGTCGCCTTTCTAGGTAACGAAGTGAAAAATATTTTTAAAAAACGAATAAAATATGAACAATACGTTAAGAGTACCATTATTAAAAATTTCATAACAATTGGAGAAACTCGTTTTTTTACATCTGGCGTTGGAGAAAGGTCGCCGACTCGGCATTTAAAGAAAGCTTAGCATAGTACATATTTGATAAATTTATACCCTTTTCCTCAAAAACTTCCAAACACATGACTCGAAATGAATCTGGTATCATTGAAACTCTCATAAATTATATTCAAGAATAATCCCGCATTACTCCGTATAAATAATTGTCCGGCTACCTAGCCACTACCAATAACATAAGAAACAACCAAGATCCAATGATTGGATCAGTGGTGCAGTGGTCACGCGCTGGACTTGTCTTCCAGGTATCGCAGGTTCGATCCCCCGCTCCTACACTAACATAACTAATGGTCTTTCGGACGAGACCTAAAAACCCTCTTCTGGGGGCGTTGGTCATATGGATTATCCGGTACCAACGATGGATGCATGTATCCATACACCCATCCAAGTGTTCTCAAGTCTACATTTTGCAAAATAGACGTACATGTAAGTGGGTAAAATACTTTTCGAAATACCCTTGTATCATGCCAGCTGTTCTTGAATTACGACTGTGTATATTCTTTGCTTAAACTGATTACTTTTTCCCGGTGATAATTGATCTGTATTAAGGACTGAACATCTGACCAATACATTTAAAGCTAAAGAAAGACGGCTTGATAATTTATGAAATATTGTTAAAGGTGGGGCTAAATAATTTAAACATCAGTGTAACACAAAGATTTATGCTTATCACTTGGGGCAAGTTATTTGTTCAATTATCTGTCTATATTTACAGCCAGCAATTTCCCTTTGGCATTTTTTTAAGGTCAAATAGACACTTATTGAAATTTACAAGTTTGCCAGCATTTTGAAAGTTTATCTGTGAAGATGTTTTTTGAAACTTTATCGTTAAGCAACAATGTGAACTATTTAAATACTAAGTCAACTTTTCACACCCGTTATAACCCTTAAACTGTTTCGATCAAAACTTAAAAGTTTTTTTTAATTGTTTCTATTATCTACCGAGAAAATAACATATACATGTCCAAGGAAAAGAACTTAAACTATCTATTGTTGAGAGTGGTTAGGAACAAGGTATTTAGTTGCAATGTCAGAACCCATGAAACACAACTGATAGCCAAACTAAGGGATATATTGAAATTGTATACTACAAACTGTGGTGGACAATAGCTCTTCACAACTTCACTTTTATTCTGAAATTCCCCTTCTGGGGAGGGGGGATATTGGACTTGACTGTACATATTTTACAGAAGCTGTAGTGAATTCAGAGAATCTAAAACAACACTTCTCTTAAATCTGAAATACTTTATTTCAGTTTACCACAAACAAGGCCACAGATCAAAATCATCAACAAAATCAGTTCTTCACTTCACTTGTCCTGCTGTACATAATATAGCACATAACATACCAACTCAGCCACATCTTACTTTTTTCTATCATAGATCTAACCTATTATTTCTAATACATGTTTTATTATAAGGAAGGTGATCATTAAAATATTTACATAGTTTCCAAAAGATAAGGCAGGCAGATTGTATTCTTCACTGCCCAAATTTTGACCAAAGATGTGTTTTAAAAAATGGCTAATGAACAGTTTATGTAATCCCCCCTCCTTCCTTCCCTCCCCAAACCAGAAGCAAGACAACACCTAGATGTCAAGGAAGCTGTGTGGAGTTGCGCCCCTTTTTTTCAACAAAATAATCGCAATAAATCTGTGGTACAAATTTTTTCTCCTGCTACATACATACAAACAGAACAAGCAAAATACAAACAGTTTATGTATCAATGACTGATCAAAGCCCTGTAATATATATTTTTTTATTTTCCACAGTTTTACAGAATAAATGTACCTAATATGAAAATATTTTAACAAAGATAGCATCTCAAACCTCCATTATGTACAAAGTTTGTCATAGATAGAGCAAATATTATACATATATTCGTCTGCATCCATCTGCATTTTTAACATAAGCATCTAATAAATAAAATCAAGGTTACAAACAAATGTGACGTACCAAAAACAAATAACGTAGAATCTCCTGTTTATCTGAAGTAAGTTTTTGATACAAAATTTAGATAATGCTTCAAAGCGCACGTCAAACTGCACGCACGACAAACTGCACGCACGACAAACTGCACGCAAAGTTTCTTCAAGTCAATATCTTGCATTATTCTGACCCTGTTACTTTTCCTAAAGAGACCTGTACTTGTTATTTAGACAGTACCATACTTGTTCAAAGAGGAGCTCTGTGTAATATACCAGTTAAATAATGACTATCGCAGATCATGATCAGACAGCACAAATGAACATGACGATCATGATCTGCGCTAGTCACAAAGGCAGAGCAGGGTACCAGTAAATGTTAAAAGCAGCAAGATTTTTCAAACACTGTTGGGAGTGCTATAAATGTTAACAAGGATACAGACAAAAATTATCCACAGAAACCAGTTATAGTATCTACCAAGAATATATTGAGATCTTTTCGATGAACCATTCATACATCATATTCGATTTCACATATCATAATTATGTATCACTTGGTTTGTATCAGGGCTACCTCTGGCATTACCCAAAGCCAAAATTGGCTAGAAAGAAGTTGAATTGGCTCAAAAGAAATAGAATTGGCTACAACTTTTAAAGAAATACTATGTTTTGTGTGCTAGGCAAACAGTGCCGCATGGAAAAATTGGCTGAAAGAAAAACTGGGCAGAAATCTGGCAATTTCTTTTTAAAACACCACTAATAATGTGCCATAAATCATACTGTCTTCGAAATTCTTCAACTTCCCAGTTAAAATTATACTTACTAAAGCTTTATATTTGATTATAGTGATGCATTATCTATGGAACTATATAGGATAATAACGGCTTCCATTCACGATGTCCATTCATTCATTAAATAAAATGTGCCACATGTACGCAAGTGCAAATAACCTACATGTACATTACTAAAAACCCAAAGACTCTACTACCCACAGTATTTAAGCATGGAGCAGAAACATGTTAAAAGTCCCATTAGCATTCTATATTTAAACTAACTTAACAGCTCCTTATATGATTTCAATAAAAGATAACTTACCAAAAAATCGACCATTATTTGTTGAATACTGTTGCTTTTAAATAGAAACAATGAAATGTGTGACAACACTTTTTTGTGAAGTAGCCACAGTAATATGAAAGAAATGTCATTGTTTAAGACAGAAGAGATCGTTGTTTTATCATTATTCTATCTGTTAATACTATATAATGAGTATTTTGTGTGCTAATGACACTTTAACTGCATTAATCCAGTTACCATGTTTTTGCCCCAAGCTTACAGTATTAGTGAAATTAGAATTAAAAAGTAAATCACACTAAAATATCTAACAGTCTGACCTGGAGATTCTATGTTAATATTAAAAAACAGAAAAACGAAAGAAAATAAACATTAACACAGTTTGTTTCTATGGCAATCAAATAAAAGAAAATCGCACAGGCAAGTGGAGTTGGACGCGCAACAGTACTGCGTAATAGACGTTATTTAAACAGGCATGAATAAAGGGCAATCCCTCGATTAAGTACAAAAAGGTCACATGTGTACAAGTAAAGGGCAATTGCCAAATAATATGCGCAAGGAAGCCAATGAAACAAGGCGCATATTTACAGACTTCTTTTACTTACACCTGAAAACACCGAGTCAAGCAGATATGACGTGTACAACATTACAAAAAACCTTCTTCAACTGTATGAAACATTACACAAAAAATAATCTAAGCGTTTTCATTCGCCTGTGATCCATTTATAAATAATACGATTAAAAGTGAATTAATACTAGCTTTTCATGTGGACCTGTTTCTTGTTTGTAAATATTATAAAAATATATCAAACTAAAATTGAGAACAAAAGAAAAGCATTATCTCTAATCAAAGTTAGCAGAACATATGCATATATAATCTTTCTCTCACCTCCATGCAACAGTGTCTTATCAAAGAGTGTCATCACTGTTATTTCGATTCTCTTAACATTGTTTGAAAAAAAATTAGCTCATTACTTGAATTTTCTTGTCATTTTATCGGAAAAAAAAGATGTGTTTATCAATGAAATACAAGTGTTGAGTTAATCACTCATTGTAGAAATGGCCAATTGGGTAAATAGTTGTTTACTGCATAAATTATTACTTCACAATAGCAAACATCTGATTTGTGTAAATCTAATACATGTATGAGCATTTTAGTATTTACTATTGCCAAAAACTGTTTACAATGTGATATTTGTGATGTACATAAATGCATCCTTTTGTTAATATCATCATTATCATCTAAAGATGAACTGAATCTTTCTTAACGAAACATATGTAAAAACAATTTGGGTACATCACATTCTGGCTGGCAACTTGATACCTAAGTCCCCAACTTGTTCCTTATCATGCAAAAGAAAGTTTAGTTAAACGGATAAACAAAACTAAGATGATCTCAAAACAAATCCCATAACATTTTTCTCTATCATTCCACTAACTGCTCATTTGTCAGTCAATATGACATAATATTTACAGAGCGTATATACACAAGTATCACAAGTTCATTTCACACTTTTTTTACTTAAAGTGAAAAAAATTAACCTAGGACAATAAAGAAAGTATAGCCTCTTTTCTTCATTTATGCACAAACACAGTTGAACTGCTTGAGTACACGACATTAAATAAAGAAAGCATAGCACAAAACTAGTGTAAAATACACAAGGGGTTGCAATCCTTTGGCACCAGCCCTTCCTTCAATCCAATGAAACTGACGTATTATAAATTACTGATTCTAACATAATTAATTTCAATATACCAACAGCTTTCAATTGTTTTATTGAATTAAGAACAATAAATATCTAAAATATACAATGTTTACATGTAGTTTTTATTGGATGGTAAATAAAGCTGCCAACTGATCTATTTCAAGACAGTCTGAATCTTAAAGGCTAAATTTTTTCTATTGTCCTTAAAAAGGATGGATTTTTCGCAGAATTATCTAGCACACATGCCACTTTTTCATCATGAATTTGATGACGAAATATCACACCAATAAAAATAATGAAATAATACATATAAAATGCAACAATACAATTTCATTGCCCAAATCTCAGGTGAGGTCACTGCATTAGGGCCACGACCTTCGGGCCATGAAAAGGTCGTCACTTGACCTCGAAATGTTGCACAACGATGCAAATGAAGTTGATAAAGTGTTTTCCTCGATAATGAAAATAACAACATTCTTATTTGATGTTCACACAACAGTATATAAAACAAAGTAACAAGATAAAATCCATCAACTCATTTTCAGTTCCTCCTGGATTAATAAAATTTATACTAGTCTTAGTCTTTGAGTTCTTCATATTCCTTACCAGTGAAGTCCAGTCTGGTTAAAAAATGCTAGTAAATTCACCCGAGCTTTTTAATTTCCCTATTTTTTTCTTGACCCCTTATGTATTCAGGAATATCCATTTCCTCCCCAGCTGTGACCTTGACCTTTAGTCTACCTTGACGACACTGTAGATCTTCGTCACAAACCAGAAGCAAGCAAAGAAGCCGATTGTTCCTGCAAAAAAAACAAAAAACTTTGCAACTTTTAAAACTTTGAATACTTCATAATCAAAGCTAAAATCCAAACTACAAATCCATTTATACCTAGATTTTTAACAATGGGATCTTCTGACTTACAATTTGGGCAAGTCTATTTCCTTAAATAGGGGTGTTTCACAAAATTATTATTATTAAAAATGCTTACGGCATAAATCCTTATCAGACAACATTGTAGCCAATTAATAGTTATATATTCTAATAGACACTAAGCACAAATGGGGAGCGGTGGTGTAGAGGTTAAGATGTCTGCCACTCATTCCTAATGTTGCAGGTACAAGTTGATCAATTTTCAGAACTACAAAACTCCATTTTAGAGGCAAATATATATAATATTTGCTTTTGGCAACAAATATATTCCCTAGCTTCAATTTATCTAAGCAGTATTAAAACGGGGGAGAGTGTTAACACTCAACACTTCTTTCCTGTAGTGCTTTCAATAATATTTCATTTCATTAAGAACTGGAGGCTGAAGTGTAGGGAGAGATCAGGGTGTTAGATTAGCGCCTGGACTAAGATATACATAGCATGTTTGAACCCACTAATAAATGAAACCAGTTGACATACAACATTCCTGGATTCATGCCTGTACAATACAGTGACATAGTAACAGAACTTTAAGCCTGTGACCAGTTTTAACAAGAACATACAAAACTCTGTACAGAGAAAGGAAACACTCACCTGTCAGCAAGAAGAATAGAAATACAACAATGAGCATGTATCCGAAGTAGAGGAATGTACTAGCTCCACCCTGGAGCTCCAACTTGGATACATAGTAATGGATAGAGTACATGAAGAAATAGACTGCAGTGAAACCACTCGTCAAGAACGATCTCCACCACCAGTGGTAGTCCTGAAATATTAAAGGATTTTCTTCAGGTTTTTTTTATCAGCAGACAAAAATGAAAATAAACCTAACAAAGTAGATGGATCACCAATTTGGGAATAGGAAGGTAGAACCTTTTTTTGCTATATTCAATAGATATAAAACTGTTGTAAAAATTTATATTTAAATTTTCAACTTTGCTAATACTGTAAAACAATTCATTTTCGTGCCAATTAATGTTTGCATTTTGCTGTTGTCAGACTTATTCTGTGCAATATAAACTCAATTTTTTAGAAAACAATGAAAAATATCAAGTACGGATAAATAAGTCGCATATTCTAAAGTTCGTGGACAACTAGCCTCTGCCAATAAAGCAAAAATAAACTGTTAGTGAAAATAAGTAAGTTTATAGTACTCAATATTCTAGCCGTATCAATCAGTGCCCAATATCTTTCTTTAAATCAAGACAGTCACTTTGAAAGGCAAATACTTTCGAGAAAATATCACAGACAACTGCTCAAGGAAAATAAGAACTAGAGCTTTGACACTTACCTCTGCACAAAGGTGAAAGTAACATAGCAGGATAGTTGCTTCAGAACATGTTATAAGGAGTATTACAAAGACAAGGAACAAAAAGCCGAACATGTAGTATGTCTGTGCCGACCTGAAAACATAAACATTGTATAATTTAGACTTCAATGTTACGCACAATTTTAGGTTCAAACTTTACATTATGTGCCTACTTGTTATAGACACTGTATTTTAGTGCAACTCACATTCTATTTACAACATGAATATTTGTGTATACAAAGTTATATTGTAGTTGGTCCAGTGGGAGCTCAATAATTAAGGTCCAGTTAATTTCTGTTGTTTCTCGAGTAAAACGTACACTGCCACTATTTTGTTAAGTTAATGTTTTGTTTCCTTCGCCTTCTTAACCATCACTGGTACCACGGTAAGGATTTCATTTGTCAAAGGGCATAGGACCAAACTTTGGTGAACATTGTTGCCCAATGTAAGTGCTTGCAAATCTTCAAGACTCATTTCACATTCAATTTTCAAATGACCCATATTTCATTAGAATCTCGACAATATCATAATGAACAGTCTTGAAGTACTCTTCATTGAACATTCCACAAGTGCTGAACAAATAATACATGTTTAACAGTTTTATAAGTCTGATAAATTACAACATACCATATGCTATTTAATATGAAGAAAAGTTGGATAAAGATGCATCCAAATGGGAGTACCCCACCCATGATAATACCAGGCAATGGTTTTGTGTAGATGGTTTGATCAGGGATCTGTCTTGGAATTTGGTTGGTTCTCACTGGGTGCTCAATCGGCTGAAAATGACCAAAAATACATTGTATAGTAAGCAGATAGGAAATCTTCATCTTCGACACACTGTGTAAAACCGATTACATGGAATAATACAGAAGATAAAAGCTTGTTTCTGTGAAAAATTGAAAAGGAAAAGTAATGGGCGTTTATGAGGATATGAAATTACAGTGAACCGCTAAAATCCACGCAACTTGTGTTCATGAAATTCTCTAACAGAAATGACCCACACTTGAAACATAATTGTAAGTTCTTACCCTTTTCTTAAAGCCAAAGTATGCTCCTACGAATGTAAGCGGAACTGAGATACCGAACCAGAGTGCGAGTAGAGCCAGCAAGGTGGTGAACGGTATAGCTGCGCTCGATCCCTCAATCCACAACACAAGGTTCAATATGAAGAACAGCCCGAATACAACCCTGCAATTGACAGAATCATTTATTCAGTTAAAACCAATTTATTTTGTTCCAAGTAACATCATACTTTACAAACACAATTGTCAATGATTGCTTCATAGTGTCCCAAAGATAAAGAAATAAAGAAGCAAAAGATGAGAAAAATTGTTGAATTAAATCCCTATCCATTGCCATGCTGCTTGTCAAATCAATCATTTTAGCACAAATTTAAAAACATAATGCTATAAACACATTCCTTTTCATTCCACAACAAGTTGTTGATAAACAGAACGGCAACGCTAGCTATGTATCTAGAAGCAGTTTTAACTCACCCTGGACATAAGAAGGCAGTGAGAATAACATTCGACTTCCATTTTTCTCCTCCAAAAGCTGGAAAATTTAAAAACAAAGAATTACTATTTATCCCCATAGCCAAAGGCAATCAAGCAAAGTTACCTAGTTGTTATCCTTTAGCATCTTTTGAAATTACTCACATTTCAAAATATCAATCACTAAGTCTGCCATTTTTCTTAAAGGAAATTTTTCCGTCTTGGCTTAACCTAGACTTTGCTAAGTTTCTCATATGTACCTGTCTATCTTATAGTTTGGACAGCTCTAAAATTAACTTTTAAAAAGTGGTGCTCACTGAAACAAGAGGGCCATGATGGCCCTTTATCGCTCACCCGAGTACAACTGCTTTTAACAAAGTTGCTAGAAATCATCGA
>JAUMHA010121837.1:0-11046 GCA_032359765.1 Saxidomus gigantea
AGTAAGGAGATTGGCCTATAGTTGTTCGGAAGAGAAACATCTCCTTTTTTATGCACTGCAGTGACATTTGCTTCTTTCCACGATGATGGCAGTTGACATTGCTGAAGTGAATAGTTAAAGAGGTCGCAGAGAGGATAAGAGAGTTCAACAGCCGCTTCTCGAAGTATTCTGTGACTTATACCGTCTGGCCCTGAGGCTTTATTAACGTTTAGAGATTTTAGGACATCACAAACCTTTATTGGGCTGAAAGAGTCTATACATTGTAGATATTTTGGACATGTTCGGTCTCTGTTGCAAATTAAAGTCTATCTTCACTTCAGCTCACTGGATCGAATCGTATGACATTTCTTTAGTTCGCCAGACCGTTAAATAATTAAATTTGATACTCAAAACCTCATGTTATACTTATTCAATGAAGTGTACCACTTTGAGTTGAGAAAGTTCATACTCACCCAAAACAAACATTTTCTTTTTATTTTATGCTAACTTTTAAAACAAAAGCTAAAATATGTATATGCACCACTGACAAAAGTAGTTCCGGCAGACCCATATCACCCACACTGTGACCGATATGATATCTATATCATCGCACTATTTTTCACTAATATAACACAGTATTTCATTAGTTAGCATTAAATAAAAGAAAATCACGAATGTGGCATGTTACCAATAGACACAATTCCACATTCACTATATTCACGATGAAATGCTTAATCAAAGCCGTACTGAAAAAAACTTCTTGTCAGGAAATACAAATGAAAAAGTAATGAAATATGTAACCAAACTAAGAAAGGGCTAAAATTAAAAGTTCCAGGTGTACAATATAAAGTATCTCTTATTTTACCAAGAACGATGTCTTTCCGGCGGAAATGATCTTTATTTGTACCAAAAACATTCCTAACTTTGCTTTTAAATCGATAAGTACATGCAGTAGTTTTTCAATGATATAACATAAGATAAGAAACGCTTTTTGGCAACTATTTGTCGTAAAGAAACAACTTGAATACGAAAAAGTCATATGTTAACATTGTTTTAGTGAACAGAAAATGGGTCTATCATTATCCTACCGTAAATTCATTTCACTATATCACTAAATTCAAAGTGATCCTGGGACTTTAAAGTGCATATACCTTTAACACATGAGTTGTACTTTTCCCCTCATTCATTTAATTGCTGCAATTCAGAAATACTGTGGGTTTTATTTCATTTCTTGTGTATCAGTTGAAGTTATATTGACACACTATAATTTCAAACGAGCATATACAATATAATTGCCATCGTGCTTTTTTCTTCTTATACGGCCATCTCTCTACCATCATGGCGCAGACAGGGTGTTCATTTCATTATCCGCTTTCTACAGTTTGAAAGCGATTCTTTTGTTGTGCGATATCACTGAAAAATACCTCGCTAGAGTTTTAATCATTTTATGTACTTTCACTTTCATCAGTTTAGCTGATACAATGTAAGGCATCTATCTTGGTAATATAAGCGTTACCGATAATATTCAACTTTTAACATCACGAGCTCCACCATCTTTTAAAATGGTGCACCGATGCCGAAATATTTTACTAATATATTCTCATATTTATGTACATCAATGTAACACAAAATGTAATTATAAACTGTTTCCTTTATTGTCAGCAAACAGACCAGAATGAGTTTGTTGTGACCACTATTCAGTGATTCAAACGATTTTGTGCATGGAAATTCATGAATTGACTCAAATGAGGATTGATTAATTATTAATTGTAATTTCACAGTGGTTTGATTTTCTGAATGAAAACATTCTAGCTCGAGGTAGTCAATCTAATTCCTTTGCTTGCAAATATTCGTGCAATTCTATGAAATGAAACATGAGTACGTGTTCAATAAAACATTCAATTCCTGTTTCTAGAGACTTCTTAACCTACAGGGAATGCCACATGCCTTGATGTGCAAGGCGACATGTTTAGATTCCTGTAGTTGAATTATTAGCAACATACTTGTCAATGTCTGTTATTTTCTTAGATATATTTCTTGTATGTCTCACAAATCTGTACATCTCAGTGACAGGAGAGAATGTGGAAATCAGTAACTTAATTAATTCAGCGCCTTTTTGAACACAGTTCTGTAATGAGATACCATATAAAACAATGCTATATTCAGATAATGGCCAACAGATAATGAAAGAAGCCTGGTGTGAAATATTTAACTTACAATGTCTATTAGAGAATAATTCTGATTCCACAGAAGTGATCTGCATTCACACTGAGCATGAAATTATCAAGGTTACAGGTTTCTAACCCATGCTATGTTATCAATTTCGACAAAAGCACCGGTAATGCTATTGATGTCTGCCGACAAATGACTCGCTAGTGCATGTGGTTCGTCAGTAAAGTTGGCACAGAAATATACATTACCCCCATCAAATTTAATTAGCCATCTCCGGGATGTATTGTTTAAAAGAAAAAGGAAAAGATCATACATGTATATTCTCTCTATTTATCTTTGATTACAACAGATAAGAATAAAATATTAATTTGGTAGTGCATAATTATATGAGCAATTAAGGTAAGGAGAATCCGACTGTCAACCGTATTAACCAGCCCCTGAATGCATTTACATTCTTATAAATAGACAATTAGACAACTGTTGTTACAGTTTCCATATAAAACATGGAGATATTTTCACATCCGTGTAGATTATAGATTCGTGCATCATATAGTCAACATAGATCTTGCCGAAATAATTTGAACGCACAAGAAAAGTACTGTGATTTTAGAGAAGATGTCGTAGACAAAGCTATTTTCAAAAACATAGATCTAGTATAGCTAAGAAAATAGTGGATGTCGCTTTTTAAGTAAGTACATCCAAAAAGTTGATGCATTAGTATGTCTGAAAAGAGTACGCCAGAAAATAAATTGCATACATTTTTTCAGATATATCTTTGACTTCGGTTACTCATGGAGTAGTTACGGAATGAGCATTTGCTAGATTGGGAATCGGCGTAACACTCCTTTCATATGCGTGCGTTCTATGACGTCATCAATTTGATACGAACGCGTGCGTCTAATGTTTCATTTTTTCAAAATTAAGAATAACCGATTTCATCAATCTTTCCCGGTATTTTTGTAAAGTTCCGGCCTGCAAATGTGACAAACCGTAGTATGAACCAGTTGTTGTTGTTGTTGTTGTTTTGAAGTTTTTTGTTGTTTTTGTTTTTGTTTTTTATTAGCCATAAGGCTTACACATACCGAGAGGTGCACATTAAAATGTGTTTTATTAAAAGGGTGTCGGTTTCCTTGGCAGCGTATCTTCCGTTTATAAGTGAGTAAATTGATGCCCGGCCTGCTAAGATATATTTCTGTTCGAGTACGGATTAGGAAGTGTTGAACGTTTTTGGCGGCCATAATCTGAAAAATCTTTCGAGTATATCGAAATCTTTATTCGTAAAACATCCAAAGCTGAGACCTTTAAAGAAATTCTCTAGATAAATAATGCGGACCGAACAGGGTTTACATTTGAGGTTGGGTATAAGAGGCAACAGGGAAAAAAATACGAAGATTTTGCTTTGCGACAGGTGGCAATCATGATCGTTTCTCAGTAAAAATACCTGTTCAAATAAATACCGACTGTATTCTCACCTACTTTTGCACATTTCTGTGAACGTGTTTGGTTTCTGAGAATCACAAACTTGCACTGTATCTGAGGGTATGTAAAATCTAACTCTCTGGAAGTATATATAGTATTACCTGTTGAACTGTTAAGTGCATTTAGAATTCTAGTTCATCAATAAATAATTACAGATCATAGTGGAGATAACACCACCTTGTATGATCCCTTGTAAATTAATGAAGAAATCTGATCGAATACCGTAGGTACATGTTATAAATTAAATGTAAGTACATGTTAGAGAGAATATTCGCTCAGATTGATCACATTTTACGTTGACAGTCTCAGATGTACAGGTCAGTATTATTGGTACAACCAACATGTAACCAAACAGCACAAACAGCTCGTTAACCAGCTTCGTGAAGAAACAATGACATCTTCAAGAATAAAGTTTAGGCATTTTGCTGAAAATATGTGCACGAACAGTATCTTTAAAATCAAACGTTTAACACTTAAAACCAGATGAGCAGTGAGAGAACTGTAGGGAAGCGAAAAGTAATACGTAGGTTCAAGTCTTGCCCTTTTTATTGAATATGAATTTATTTTTCTGAAATGTTTATTGCATGAAGCGTTCGATTGCCTTTCCTTGTATAGATGTACAACGTTTATATATGAAACATTCATAAAGGACATCGCTACAATGCTGGTGTGAAAAATGCTAATGTAGACAAAATGTTTCAAAACTCGAAAAGGAGGAAAACGATGATGATCATTTAAATGTACAATTGCACCAGACTCTGGAAGGGAACTAAACTTTTGATATCCACGTAATTTTTTTATGTTAACTGAATTTGCGTCATCTTGAGGCCAGACATCAACAGTTGAATTGTGTGTTCTATTACATTTTCTTAATAATAAAACACTGGAGTATTGATCTCATCAATAATAGCCATTGCTTTTACTTAAGCTTTTACTTAAGATAAAATAAATACTTCCTTTTCGATAAGATTTGTAATACGTGAAAGTGCTTTTCTCATATTACAAATAAAACGAGGAAGCTGTTTCTCGAAAGGCAAAAAAATAATTTAATGGGGAGTTTTGTTCTTTACTGACATACACAGGGGGAGGCATACATAATATCCACGTTGTGCAGTTGTATCATGAGTCATGATTTATGAATGAAAAATCAGGTGAATTAATGTTAAATTACTTAAACTGTTTATTGTTCTTCAAGTTTCCAGATTCATATAAAAAAAACTATTTTTTTAGTAAAGCTATGTATACACAGAATTTTGAGTTTCAAATGAACTTTTTTCAACGTGAATGTAATAGTGTAGTTGTAACTTACTTTCCTAGTTTATACCTCTGGGAGCGTTTCACTTTCTAAAAATGGAACCCACATAATCAATCATATTGTATCTGTAATCTGAAATCTCTGTTACATTGTATCAGAAGTATTAGGATTAACAGCCATTCATCTGAACAGAATAACTTAAATAGCAGTGAAAAAAATCGCACAGGCCTCTATCAGCTAACGCGGAGACATTAGTAAATTGCATTCACCTAGGAATCTGCAGTATGCTTTAGATATCAATTTTGTGTTGTTAAATAGACTTTTGTCATAACAAATTTAAAAAGTATAAGAATTTGGCCTATATGTATGCATCGATATATCTGGCAAAAATGGTGGGTTTAATACGGCGGGCTGTATAGGTCGGAAGACATGGGGAAACTGCAACAACAGTTACTTATAGGTATACCGGACACGAAATAAAGTGTTTACTAATATTTCAACACAATATTGTCAGGCTGATGAAAATGGACCGACCTGGCTTTCGAAAATCAGATAAAAACAAAATGCTTTTCTTCACCTGGAAAATTTGGACACATCAAGTTTGATGAAGACAGCTAAAAAAAATTCAATGCGTTGTTTCAAAAATGTTTCTGTTTTCCTGCCAAAAACAATGTGTCTGAATCTTCTACAAATGACGTTTTTAGCATACAAAAGGTGGGGAGGGTGTGTCTAGGAGGGGGGAGGGGCATACATAATATCTACGTTGTGCAGTTGTAGCAGGAGTCACGATTTATGAATGAAAAAGTATGTGAATTAATATTAAATTACTAAAACTGTTTATTGTACAGTTTTATTGTTCTTCAAGTTTCCAGAATCATATAAAAAAACTAGATTTTTCTATTAAGTTATATAAGTACACAGAATTTTGAATTTCAAATGAACATTTTTCAATGTGAATGTAACAGAGTAGTTGTAACTAACTTTCCTGATTTATACCTCTGGGAGCGTTTCACTTTCTAAAAAGGGAATTCACATAATCAATCATATTGTATCTGTAATCTGAAATCTCTGTTATCAGAAATATTAGGATTAACAGCCATTCATCTGAACAGAATAACTAAAAACGCAGTGAAAACAAATAGCATAAGCTAACATTAACGCGGAGACATTAGTAAATTGCATCCACCTAGGAATCTGCAGTATGCTTTATATATCAAGTTTGTGGTGTAAAATAGACTTTTGTTATAACAGATTTAACAAGAGTAAGAACTTGGCCTATATGTATGCATCGATATATCTGACAAAAAAGGGCGGGTGTCCTATGGCGGCGGACATGGGGAAACTGAAACAACTACAGTATACCGGACAACAAGTACAGTATACCGGACAACAAGCACAATGTTTACGAATATTTCAGTACAATACGTCAGGCTGATGAAATTGCCCAACCAGGCTTTTGAAAATCAGATTTTAAAAATATGCATTTCTTCCCCTGGAAAATGTTATGACACATCAAGTTTGACGCAAACAGCAAAAACATGATGTTGTTTCAAAATTGTTCATGTTTTCCTGCCAAAAAATTGTGACTGAATTTTCAAGCAAAGACATTTTTTAAATTTCTAAATTAGCATAAAAAAGGCCTTAAAACAGTCCAAATTCGTAGAAAATATGCACATAATTATAAAGAAAACAAAATGATGATGTTGAAAGGTATAGTTTGTTGTGCCAGGGCTTTTTCTGGTGCCAAAACTCAAATATAAGGAAATTGAAAATAGAGGTGCCAAACACATGGTGCAAGAAATAGCTGAATGGTTTCTAATGATAACAGAATGTTTTCATACACTGCCAACAGAAATAATATTTCCTAGATAGTCCGGAATGTTCATGAAGAGTTGCTCTGTCAATATTTTGAAATAACTTTAGAGATTTCAAACTTGTTTAGTTAATATTTCTCAAGATGACTCTTTCACTTGTTTATTTATTATAGACTGCAAACCTTTGTAATAAAATGTAAACTGTTTAAAATAAACCTTATTTTTGAAGCCCAGTCGGACAATTTCACTATCTTGTAGTAAAGTAATTAAGAGTCGGTCATAGATACAGGCCAAAAGTAAAACGTAATAAATGATAGCAACTCAGTTTAAATATATAAATAAATCAGTCGAAAATATCGTAACCCTATTTTACTAACTTTCCAGGAGGAAAAAACACTCGATTTTTCAATTTCTGAGACGGCATTTAACTACTTATGTTAAACGACAGAAACATTTCTAAACAGGCAATTATATCGTAAGTACCTTTTTTTAAGAAACATTAATTTTTATTAAATTTTGCCCAAATCTCATTATTCTATAATTATCTTTTTAAACGGGTTGAAATTTTAAGGCAAATCAGTTGTGCCATATTGAGTAAAGAGTAACTAAATTTTCTATCACATTAATTAATAGGTGCAGAGGTACGATCAATTCATCAATTAAATTAAATTTAGAATTGACTGATAAAACTGGTATATTGTTTCCAGTTAAATTAAGGCCTGGTGGAAAGGGACACTTCCAGACTGCCAAAAAAGTCTCAAGACTGGTTGAGCTTTAGATAACTACAAAGTGGACAGCTTTCATAAAATAATGACTAATGTGACAAATATACATTAACGTAAAACAAAGAATCGTTTAACACAAAGAGACATGTATTCTTAAGGCATCCTTTTAAGCAATGCTTCACTGGTTTTTTAACGTTACTTTGAATGATGTTACTGAAATTTCAGACTTTTCAGCACTGATGAGAAACTATCGTCTAAAATCAATTAGAAAGTATTCAAGACAGATTTTCAGTTTAGAGAGGAGAAAAAAACGTATTCATTTTAACTTCTTAGTTGAGAAGTTTTTTTTTCAATTTAGATGTGGAATTTAAAAAAAATCCTCTTTCAAATGGAGCCGAGGAATCTGCAAAGGAACAACTAAAATTATGAGCTGCAAGCGTCTTTAAATTATACGAATGATTTGAAGTTTTGAAAAAAAAGTATTGATTGATATCATGTTAGATGTGAAATTAATATTTACTTTAAGCTTAATCTCCATCATTTTAAAAGCAGAAGTTTTGTCATCATGCAAAATTACCGAAGTAAACATTTTGCGACTCTAGCGTGCTCGGCGAGTGAAATCTGTTCAGATCTGTTTCCACTTGTCTTATTAATCAGTGATGTAGGGAGAATGTGTTTTCTTTTCAAACTTCGTTTAACTCTGATGGCGTGCACTGATTCGAATCATTATTAAATTTGCAAATGAACCGTTCAAGTTGTGGATGGCGTTTTGGTCATGATACGATCTAGGGTTGAAAGTATTTACGTCAATTGCATTTATCTTAAGTGTTTTCGACCGAATACACAGTTATTTTATTTGGTGTATTTCCGTATTGCATGGTTTATGGTTTACATATACTTTATCACATTATACATGTAAGTCAGGCCACTAACAATGTACAGTTTATGAAAATTGTTTTTTTTATTTTCTTTAGGCTGGTATCAAATATCTATAGAACGAAGACCTACGGACAAAAAAGGTTAATATGTACTGTTAACTATAAAACGCCATTTGGTTATATTTATATTTAATCGCATTCACAAATAGACAAAGGTGCACTAAAACGATAATATTTGTTTAAACATAAATATTATAGTACACTTCACTTGTACGTAGCGTTAATAAAGATATTCTTGACTCAAAAACAGCTTTAATATATTGTACATTTAATACATGTTGGACTGAGAAAAAAAATCACCACACAAATTTTAATTTTGTCTCGGTGACATATGATTAGATCTGAGAAACTTTAAACTAAAACTATGTAATGAATTTTTTTACAATAAAATATTTCCTCACCATCTGCCATCCGAGTGCCAATAATCGCGTCCAAATTTACATGTTCCTTCTCAGAATTTAGAAATTCGAGATTATTTTTCAAAGATTTCAGAGTTAAATGTAACAGACTGCTAGCTTTTGCTAAATCATTTATCTTTGAACATTTTGAAATCGTCACTGTAAAGCATAATGTTAAAATAACAATCCAGCAAACGTATGTTTTCATGTCGACAGGGTAAGTGACTTCTTACTGAAGATCAGCCTATCTTGAAAACAAATCCAACAAATGACAGAGAAAGTCTTCTTCGAGGTATTTTCGAGTAAGAGCACATTATTCAATGATCCGTTATAATTAGCAAATTTCATGTACACAACAGTATGTAGGCAGTTTCATCGAGTCCATCCTTCTTTACTGATTGGTTGAAATTGATACAGACGAGATTCTCGCGAGAGTCGCTCCCGCTAAAACAGATCACACTAATTAAAGACGTTAGAATACTGTTTAACGTCATCACAGCGTATCTGGATAGAAGCACCAGTGCTATTTGAAATCCCGGAATGCCTTCTAATCACGTTGAAATGCAAAAATTCCACTCATGTACACATGACAACTCGATGATATTCCCTGCAGTGTGGTCGCATTAATGCCGTGTCTTTTGCAATAATATCAAATGCGCCGTTATGGTTTATCAGGTAGAAATATTAATTTGCTGATGTATTTAATAGTTCGCTCGAGGAGTAAAAAAGTATTTACCATAACAGGTATCATCGTACCGAGTCTCATGCGTGTATACAGCGGACAAATATTGACTTTGTCAAACTGTTTTAGCGCTATTGCTTTTACAGGAGTCGTGACAATACAATAAGGTTATCCCTGATAAAAATCTAAGGGTGCCACACCTCTTACTGTTTCTGACAAACGTAATTAAAATAGCAATGATTCTTTAGTCACTATAAAACTAATAAAAGATAGATGAATAGGTTTTATTAAGGTAAAAGTGTACAAGCAATGCATGGTAACAACATAGTGCATGCACACTATGTAACGCTGATTATATCATGTTAATAGACTATAAAATGCACGCCAATACCCTTGATAACACAAAAAAGAGAAAAGTGTTACTTGATATTGGTTGCATGCCGTAAAAAGTCATGTATCATCAATTTTATATTTTGAAATAATCAATAATGAATTGGTTCACATTATTAAGTTGGGTCATAAGTATATGCTTATAGCACGAAATTCTGTATTACGATGACATTAATTTAGATATTACACAGTATTCTCTATTGCACAAAGTTAACAAACATTCATGAAAAAATGATTGAAAATGGCAAATATATTATATATCCATCTAGAAGATCACTATTCACATGAAGTTGTTGAAATACTACATTGTATGAATGCGCTGAAAACTATTAATTTGTATCTGTATAAAAATACTGTAAAATAAAGATTAATGGAGACAGAACTTCCCGTACTTATAATACAGGTATATGACTAATCTGTTTCATCCACAAGGGTTTACCATCCCGCTGAAAAGTGAAACGCCTTCCATGTTAGGATGGATACCCATTAAAATCCAAAACAGTTTAAAACCAAAATAAGATATTTCTATAAAACATGAAGGGCTGATTAAGATATACTGTTACTAGAAATTAGATCTATATTACAGTAAACCAAACTGGCAATTAAATAGCTAGCATGTGATGTTTGACAGCATTCTTGAAACATAGAGGTCTACCAATATCTCTAACGTTCTGTGGAAACCACACCTCTACACGCAAATGCCGTCTACCTTTCGTAAAGATAACCGAACATTGTCACTCAAAGTGATGCGATAAGGAGAATGGTAGCTAGAATGTGCAGTCACTCTTGGCCTAGTTCAATGATCATGAACAAAGTTGTGTGGTACAA
Source organism: Saxidomus gigantea (assembly GCA_032359765.1). Lineage (NCBI taxonomy): Eukaryota > Metazoa > Mollusca > Bivalvia > Venerida > Veneridae > Saxidomus > Saxidomus gigantea. Next base: position 10,661 of record JAUMHA010121837.1, read on the forward strand.
AGCGTTCACCAAGATGGCCAGCCAGGGACTGTATCTACAGTCCAACCTCTCCACAACAACACCAAAAGGAATATCAATTTTTGTTTGGTGTGGAGAGGTTGTTGCTCTGGGGAGGTTAATTTTTTCAAATATAACTGCTTTGGGAAATAAAACATCTGTCTTTGTTGAGAGATTTTTGCTCTTTGGAGGTGTTGTTTAGAGAGGTTGGACTGTATATCTTATGAACATGGCACAGAGTGATCTGGTCAACTCTCTTCGAAACTGGCAACCAGTTTAAAAACTTTTTAGGTTCTTCTCCAATATGAGACTTGTTATGTATAATAACAATACATATTATGGGCTTATTTTGTGTAGTTTGAAGACTGTGTTACAAGTTTTGAGTCAAG
>JAUMHA010121948.1:0-16964 GCA_032359765.1 Saxidomus gigantea
ATTTTTGGAAATGAAATAAAATGACAGGCTCGTTTGAATTTCGCTGTCGAGTTTTCTGACTTTCGGTACCCTTTAAATTAGCAAAGTTGACATATTGGGCATTTTCGAATAAAATACTCGAGTTACCTATGCGCAAGCGCTTAATCTCTGATCTACCCAACCCATGTAACACCTAGTTGCCCGCTAGTTGTTCAGAATACAACCTGTCCATTCCCGATACGTTCGGGTATAGTAGGTAGAGTTAAGCCACACTGCATGCGCGAAGTTTCAACCCGAGTTACCAGATTAACTGTTTACCCTGGAATATAAGTTCAACATTTACGTTTAAATAAAATTTAATTATTTTTTTTTATTTCATTTGCAATTTTCAAAAATATATCAATGCGTTGGATGGCAGATACATGTTTGTATAATATGAATATTATGTATGTTTATGTTTTAAAGTTTGACTTTTCCATTTGAATGCGTAATTCTACTACATGTATTACCGTAAATACTGTTTCATGAATTCCAGTGTGTTTGTCGGGTGTGTGGTATGTGGTACATGTTTAGTTTAAACATATTTTATCCCCATGTACAAATGCGTACACATAGTATAACAATTATAAACAGAAAAAGTTAAGAATGAAAGACAAAATGTCTTATACAATTCTCCCTGACAAGACTTCTTTGTACTAGAACTATACCATGTTGAAAGTAATTTTTTGTATTACAATTATATAAACTAAGCATGCAAAAAGAACTGAAATCAATTTAAAGTTCTGCAAAAGAGATAAAAATTATAAAAAGAGAAAGAAAGGAGTGGGACATATTTATGTGAATATATTGCTGTCACGTATAATTCATAAGGCACGGAGAAATATGGATGTCTTTTCATTGTCAATAAGGGTTAAATCACAAAAAAGAAGTAGGGGTAAGCTTAGTTCAATGTCCTGAAGCTGGTCAAACAGTGTATTGCGGATCGGTCGGAGAAATGGCATTCAAATAAAAAGTGGTAATTTAACTCGACATATACACAGTCAGACATCAAGTTCTGATGCATTTTGTAGAAATGAGTCATTCTGTGACCCCCAGTGTACATTCAAGTGAAGCACATTTGAAGGATACAAGAAATATGCTCTGTTTACAATACGAGCCCATTTGTTTTGGATTAGCTTTGGTGATGTTACCCTTCAGAACATCAGCATATTCAAGACCCGCTCCTATAAAGGCTTCATAAATAACTTCAAATGACTTTCGATATAACAATTATTTTAATCTCCGTAGGATATTTACCCTTTTCCAAGCCTTTTCAAATACAAATCCAATGGGAATGTGCCAGTTTGCATTTTCAGAAATGTCAAGATGTTTATGAACAGTGACATCTTGAATGTTTTGAAAATAGATAAGGTAAGGTGAACGGACCGTTTACTCTTCCTGGATATTACAAGATATACAGACTTCGATGAATTAAATGTAGCGAAACATTTTGCAGACCAAAAGGATATCTTCTCTTTTTTTGTCTGCCTTATCTCAATTGTCCGTCCTCTCACTTGCCTTTCCCTACTCTGCAACCTCAACCCGCCTTAATTGTCGGCTATCTGCTAACACGTAGTTCGTCGAACAAGGCTGTATATTCTATCTCTACCGAGAGTTTCACTACTGCTTGTCACCAGCGTTTCAATTATTTCTTTTTCGTTTTTCTCGTTGTACTCACTGTCTCTGTTACATTACGCCATAAACTCAATTGGTGCGTTTATTGGCATGGCACTCCGAGGTACTCTTTCACAATGCACTTTGCTGTAACTGAGCTATTATTTAGCTACATAGTCACTGTATACTCCGGACACGTAAGTTTATGCCTTTGGAATTGCCGTAAACAGCGTTTCTACTTTCTGACTTTATCACAAGTAAGCAGTGGCGTACTCGGTACTAACGGAGAAACATTGAAATATGACAAGGCAGTTTTTGTCGAAAGACGACGGAATATGACAAGTGATAAATGAGAGATGATTTGAAATAGCGAGTCTAGCTCCTGGCGGTGTTCGTACCCACGACCTTCAACTCTTGCGTCAAGTGCACTGGCCACTGAGCTAAAGATGACTTACCATAGGATATCTGATCAATGTCAGCTTGGAGTTGATTAGCAACAAGGTGAGATCCAGGACTTTGTCATACCGAATTGTATCAGCAGCTTGGATATTAATGTAATTCTTGATAACAACTACGTATCAATAATGAAAATAAAAAACATCAATAGACTAAGGATTGACCCTTGTGCGGCTGCAATTTCAGAGATTTGCTTTAAAGTAGTAATATTTGATACAAGTACGCATTTTCTGTAATTCTGCCAACGCTATTATGGCAATTATTTGCTATTTGTTGTATGCAGTTTTGTTCAAACAGAAAAGAGAATGATGGTGATATTTTGTAAACTGATGTATGTGACGTCCATAAAGTACTGCACTAAAATTGTCAAATCAGAAACACAAGACATGCACATGCAATTTTACACATCACTGATTATTGAGTCACACTCTCTGGTCAGTTGTTAGTCGGTAACTATAGAATAGCTGAACATTGCTTTTCGTGTTTCTGAGAAAATTGTGATTTTGTGAAAACTTGTTAGATAAATTACAGTTTGTATGTACGATAAATCAAATTAAAATATTAAGTAATTAAGAAATATAGCAACAGTCCGGTTAATTCAGGATCACCCAGTATCATTATTTAGGGCCAGTTTTAAACTTAATTAAGTCAATAAATTTTAATCAAAGGTAAAACATTATGTCTGGTATTTTAACAGATAACGTAAGACGTAATGTGAAAACATCGCCAGCCTTCAAGCTAATAATCAAAAGTCAACATGTATGAGAAAGTTTTCAATATACTTCTTAACGACGCGCAAATACATTTATTTGAATGTATTGAAAATCTGTATAGTGAACATTTGAACGACCTAATTATATTACTAATGTGTGCATTGATTTAGCTCAATAATTACCCGATAACTGTAATTAAACGCCACAACTGTCAACAAATGTTTGATAATATTTTATACCAATTGTTTTCAGGACACTGTATATATGAATATTGTATAACTGGTTTATAATCATTTACACAATCGGTATCAGCAAACATTGTATTGAGCAAGAATAAAACTATTTCGAAATAAATGGTTTAAGCATGTACTTACATATAATTTAATTCAATAATATGATTAAAAATGATGTTTTACGAATCTCGAGAGCAGTGATAACATTGATATCTATAAATCTATATCTAAGTTCAGACGCTTAACCTATACTGTATTCGCACAAACTGTATTAGGATACAAGTCTAATAGGCTGCAATTCAGGCATGAAATAGCTTTACACCGTTTTACAGATGTGTTTTGTTAGCATAAACAATCTCAAGTTTGATACTTTCCCAATATAATACCATCTTTCTGAGTAACTAGGCTCTTGATAACGTAAATTTACAATGCTATCAAATTCAATTTTAGCATGCAGCTTTCTTGTGTGTTTGAGACCGTACACATTCCTTCCAAATCTGGTTTAGATGGGCATCAAAGATGCTGCTAATATGTAGATAAATTTTATTAACAAACAATAAATTATACCATATGTTTTGTTTCACAATAATAAGGTTTTGAGCACAAAGCAGAATGAAGAAGTAATAAACTATGTAGGGTACGTCAGAAAAATTACATATATCATGAAAATATCCTAGGATGATTTTAGCATAATTTAAACTACCCAGCAGTTTTGTTCGTGAAGTTGGAAATGAATTACTAATCACTTAACTTTAGGAGAGAAACAGAAATTTGCAGGTCAAAAGGGGAACACTAAATGTTGCAAAATTGTTTATCTGGCAACAGTACAGAGTCTGGTAAATTAAGAGCTTTCAAACATGGTATTAGAATATTAATTATAAAGAAAGGCAGGTCAACAAGCATTCAGAAGATATCATAATTTGAATTGACACATATACGATACGATAGATAGCGTCGTCATTTTCATAGTCGATTGAAATGGTACATGTAGTAATAATAAATAGGAATTAGATAAGGACCGTTTGCAGTTTATTCTATTGAAGGTTTATGGTGTAAATGATAGACTAGAACCTATAGTCTTTGAAAAGTATATTGCTAAGAATGCTGTATTAAGATTACAGGAAACTAGAATCATGTGTCTGTAATAATGTATTTCATGATGGAAACAATGTTTTTGTTCTACGAAATACATTTATGCAGATTCTAATTTTAATGCCGTTGATGGGTTTAAAGTCTGTTCCACCTAATTTTGGACCATTAGGTTCTTGTCGCCATTGCATGTATTTTAGCTCTTTATAGCATATATATTTCTGGAAATTTAATTGCATATTTTTTATGTTTCCATTATTTGTTACTCAAACATAAAAATCCGCTTAATGCAAAGTGACGTCGCGTTGATTTCCAAGAAGGCGGCGTCCATAGCTGACGTTACCAGGGACGTACTCAAAATTACCAACGTCAAAATAGACAAATTTTTGCGGTGCATATCTGTTATTTAATAAATGTATATACGCCGACCTGAACAAATCCGTATCGATTGTTCAACGGTTTCGGCATACCCAACTTGCTTTCACCAGCATCGTAGGATCAGCCGAGACATTTTCGTCATTTTGTAAGGGCCCTAAACTTTTAATTGTACTGTAGACATTAAACATATGAATCGGACAGGCAATTTTCAGATCATAGAAAAAACATCAAATAAAGTATGTATTGTCGAAAAACGGCAAATATCAAACTCTTAGTTACCCACTGATATAGAAAATATATGACATGTAATTAGAAACTCGCACTCATGCGCGGACAAAGATTTCAGCTTTTGAAAGAAGGGTGGCTTTCCTTGGGAGTCCACTTTAACATTATGAGATCACTGCCATATATTTTCAGAAATGAAAATTATTTATAAAACTATTCTTTTGTGAATAGAACTTTGAAAAAAATAGGATGAATCCCTAATCCGCCCGTAATAGAATAGACACGGCAAGACTCACCCCCGTAGCAGGTGATGTGTCAAGTACATCTACAGACCACGGACATACAGACGCATGCACACATGTCAAATAGTATTTATTACTTAGAATATATTTTATACAACAATAACAAGTCATTTATAAAACTGACATTTATATCGGACACATAGATCTATCACTTTTCGCTTAATTCTTAAGTAAAATACCCCACTTTGTTGCGTAATTTGCAACCCAATCTCTTGTCAGATAAGAAATAAAAATCAAGTATAAGTTAGTGTTAATTACGTCAGATTTTAACAATTAAGAAACCCTAAGGGAGCGAGCGATAGTGTTTAACCTCATGTTGACCTTTTGCATAACCACCAACATACATTATGGGCGGAGCTAAAGTGCTTTCTATATAGAGCGAACTCTTAATAAATTAAGTGATTTCAGTAGTCAGTTCTAATGAAAAAGAAAGACGTTTATTTGAAAATCTGAGCGATTTGATTGGTAGGCATATGGGGTCAAACACTAAAGCACATATTAAGATGAATTTGAAATCGATACGTAACTCAAACTGTTGAAACATCCGGTGTAGCCCATTAACAGTACATGTACAGTTCATGTATTGCGTCCAGACAAAGTACTTCGTAATGATTTTTTCCCATGAGAGAACTCTACTGGCTACAATATCTGGTTGTTGCGCGTCGCCGAGATTTGTTATCACACTACGTTACGTCATCTAATGAAAACGTCACGAGCAAGTTTCGTAGAATTGAAATTTTGTTGTCGTTTTAAGATCAGTAGAACAAGGTCATTACTGCCTGGAGGAAAATAAAGGATTTAGAATGGATTATTGAGTGTTCAGGGTTATACTGTGACATGCATATTGGGCCACTGTTTAAATTAATGCGTGTTTCACTTGCATGTTATACTACTTCACCTGAAATTCAACAACTGCTTAAGATTTTTCAAAATGTTCAGTGCTGTCGTGACTCATGGACTGGACTGGAATAGACGGACTGTCAGTACGACATTAGCCTAGGCAAAGAATCATTTGAAAGCAGGAATTATTAGGTAACTCTTTTTTATTATGGATCTAATTTTTCGTACATTCAAGCGTTACTTTTGTTATTATATAGCTCATTATTAAAAGCCATGCATCTGATTGTAATAAACTTATATTGAAATGGCCCCCGAACATTTAAGTGAAAAAACACGTGAACTTTGGCGTAACTTCTTTATAATGGAAGAGTAAACGTCAATGGCGTCCAATGTAAAAAATGGCGAGTCTCCATAGAAAAATAAAATTCGGCTTCTTTACGTGATTGTTTCAAAAACGCTTAAAATCCCTGAGGGTGAATGTTTTGTAGATCACAAAACAGGTAAAATTTATACGAAAACCGCTCAGATTTTTTCAGTTTAGATCAAAGTTGAAGTCCAAAGTGGAATGGTTCAAACAAAAACTATTCAAATATTGAAACACTGATAACAAATAGCTCGGTATGGAATGTAGATTGCTGAAACTTGGTTATTGTGCTTAGCGTAAACCATAAAGCAAACCCTGTTTGATGCTATCTTATTTTAGATCAAATAGATATTTATGCTTATTCACATATTCTATTGTACATTTCATAGAAAATGTAGTGTATATATACAGGTTAACATTCCTTCGAGATGCTTTTAGTAAATTTTAAGCTAGCATGATAAATAAATGTGTCACAACTTTAGCTGAGATATTTGATAATATTAAAGAGTTATAATAAGGAATGATCGAGGGTTGAAGTACTTTAGATGATGCATTTGTTGTACAATCTGTAGCTAGCAAGTATTTATCAACTATGAAAAAGAGGAAAAGAGGAAATTAGTTGTTGCTTTCCCGGATTGTCACAAAGCGTTTGATTAAGTCTATAGATTAAAATTAAATCATTAACTTCGTGCTTGGAGTATGTTTAGTACATTGTTGATACACGTTAATATAATGCCTGATTTTTATTTGCAAGGCCGTATTTAATAGTTGAATAAAGACTTAATTAAAAGCAAAGTATAGGTATATAATATAATAGAGGACTAGTATACATTTTGTTAATCTGCCCTTTTTATTCAGACATCGGGGAACAGTTTATTGCACTACATAAATAAACGGTATCTGCTTATTTATCGAAGTTTGATATCATTTTAGCCCGTAAAAATAAAAATGTTTTAAGAGATGTTTCAATTTTTGATATCAGACTTTGTATCTGAGAAAAATGTAGACGTAGGATTTTTGTATTTAAAGATATATCCAGTCCCTTTCTTTAACAAAACATCTGTTGGAATTTATGAAACACTTATGATTTTTTTTTTTTTTTTTTTTTTTAAGTGCTTATTGGGTCCATCAACCTCGTTCGAGGTATAATCGGTGCGACCCGAAACACTTATGAGAATTATGCTTGCTTAATTAAAGCTGCAAAAATCCCTGCCCTGGTAGGGAGAATTTGGTAAGCGTGTTTATCAGATAACAAATTATCACTCATGCATGCAGAGGGACGCGGTACCTGTGCTAAATATAACTGAAGTAAACAAAAACTACAGTAGAGTAGATAAAATGAATCTAACATGTTCATGAGTATGTTCGGCATAGCCTCGTTTATGGATAAATCTCAACCCTCGGGTGGGATTTCCTTATCCACAACTCAATGGACATGGTAGATTTATTTTCTCAACGTTTAAATCGTATTTTCACACAAGTAAGAAGGAATAAGCGCAAATACAGGATGGGGGTGAAAAATTGAAAATCAACTTTTTCTCGAATTTTACTTCAAAACTGCTATAGATGGATAGAAAATGATCTAACTTAGAAAATGAATACCAACAACCCTATGTGTATTTTTCGCTTTTTATGTCTGCTTACAATTAACGTAAAAATAGTCCGGCAGCGATGTGAGATAAGCGATGTGAGAGAAGTTTATCTCACATGGGTAAATGAGCGGAAATATGTATCTCATAGGTGAAAAAATAAAATTTACTCGCAGTGCTATGCATTATATAACCTTCCATTTATTTCAAATTGTTTCTATATAATGAAATATTTTTGCTTTTTAACAGGTATTTTGTATGTCATTTCTAGATTTCTTTAATAGCTTACAATTCTTTCAGATGTAAAGTCCCTCTTTATGTTTTCATTCCAATCTAGTAATGCTAAGTCAATCCTTACTTTGTAAGACAGTGGATTAACTACACAAAATTCTCTTGTCTACAAACTGCAGTAATATATCATTGCTGAAACACATGAGTTTCCATACAGTATTTATACTTTCCTGCATCTTTATAAACTGGCAATCATTTTAAAAATCAGTTAGAATTTCAATAGCTCTGTCAATTTTCAACAGGAAATGGCGGAGGTTAGCTATTGTCACTTTCCATCACTGTTTTAATATTATGAAATTTTCTTAAATCCGAAAGACAGTGTAAGACCAGCTATGTTGAACACAGTTCCAAGGCACAAAATGGAAATTTTGTGGAATGTTGCAGGCCTGTTTCTATCGTCGAATCAATTCCTTTCAGTTATCAAAAATGTTGTGATAATATCGGCAATTAGGGAGGACTGTCAAAAAAATACACATTCATGGCATCAATTTCACTATAAACTTGGGGCACTTTATAACAGGCATTAATTGTGTTACCTTGAAACATTAGCATCAGAAAAGAATGCATGTGGTGAGAAAAAGAGGTATTTAACTATCATGACAAGAGAACAAAGAATTGGGTAGTATACTGGTTATGGGTCAGATAAGAGGTTTGGTCATTTGATGAATTATTATCATTATAAATCAGCTTCATAACAAAAATGTGAGTATATATAAATAAATACTTATTAGAGGTAGTGATACACTTTTACACAGAATTCACGTCTGCTACAGCATGCCTTGTAGATGATAAATACATTCCTCTCTATTTGGGGTTATTACCTGTAAGCTCCTCCTGGCAAATTCAAATTTTTGACAGTTGGGGTTTAAATTTTATCTGAAAGTATACTTCCTTGACTTTTTTTGAAAAATATTAATGCACCAATAGAAAATGAATATTACAAAATATGTCTGTGCCAATTTTGATTCTTTTTAATTCTGTAGTTCTTTCAAGGTTTTAAAAAAGGGTTCTCTTATGTTAACCAAGCACATTTTAAAGAAACCTGCCCAGCGCCATCTTCTGTTTTTTTTTATCCCATTTGGGGGTTTAAGGTGATTGATTTTGCAAACGGTTACGTTCGTTTCATTGAAATAGTTGAGATAAGCTCTGTGGGTCTTGCAATTTCAATGGTATATTTATGTCTTTCACAATGTATTTATAACTTATGTAGTGGTAAATCATTCAAGCATTAATTTGACGTTCAGTTCAGATTTTATAAGTGACCAAAAAGAGTGTATATTATAAAATCATATTTAATTCAATTCAATTCAATATACTTTATTTAACGGCGGTTACACAATTAACAATTTCAGCATCATTTATCTCACTTGCGGCCGTCAACATTATGATTAAAGAAAACATTTACACACAATCAAGCATTCTAAACACATTTAAACAATTGTATATACAATGTATATAAATGTATAAAACAATTTCAGAAGACGAACGCTGTGAGCGAGTTGCCTGGATTACTTCATATAACCATTCTTTTTATAATTATGGTTGTTTTCCAAGAAGATCGTTTCTGTAGTGTTTGCAAAACGTGTATACTTTATCACAGGTACGGATTTGAACCGGGATTTCATTCCAAACAACCATAGCAGAATATTGAAAACTGTATTTTGTATAACGTGATTTATTTAATGGTTGAAGAATATCGTTGTTGTTTTTGGAACGAAGATTATAATTTGCAGTTGCATATGTATCATTAATGAGTAGGTTGGATAAATACACAGGTGCTAAATTATGAAAAGCTTTGTAAATTAAAGCACCCTTTACAACGTTCTAAGAACGGCAACCAATTAAGTTCTTGAAATAGAGGAGCTGACGGGTGATTGAACTTCTTGTCTAGGATCATTCTAGCTGACCTTTTCTGAGTGTTAATAATTTTGTTTAAGAAGATTATATTGGATTTAGACCGAAGGAAAGATCCATAATCAAATATGTGTAAAATATAGCTATTGTAGAGCAATACTCGCATTTCTTTATTTAGAAATGGTTTTATTCCTCGAAATAGTGATAATTTACAATTTAGGTTAGGATATACCTTATTAAATTGATGTTCCAAGTAAGTGTTTTATCAACATGTACGCCCAGGACTTTATGATTGGTAACGCAGGCAATATTGTTGCAGTTAGTATTTATATTTAATGTTGGGTATTTCTTCGTATTGTGAACGGATCCTAGTAACATACAAGTAGACTTTTTGGATTAAGGGACATTAGATTGTGTCTACACCATCATTCGACATTATTTAGATCAGTTTGTAATCTTTGTTCAATGTATTGAGGGGAATAATGGCTTTCATATACAGTTGTATCGTCCGCATACATATCAACTCCTGAATGTTCCAATTTTAGAGACAAGTCGTTAATGTGAATTAAACCTAATAATGGCCCAAGTATCGAGCCTTGTGGTAACCCAGAAATAACTGTTTGAAAATTCGAAGACTTATCGCCTCCTATTACAATTTGTTTTTCTGTTTGAGAAATAAGATCTAAACCAAATTATTGCGAAAACTGAAAAGTGGCATAGTTTGAGTTTTTGAAGTAGCAGTTCATGATTTACTGTATCAAATGCTTTTCTTAAGTCGAGGTACATTACGCCGACTATTTTGCCGCTATCAATTTCCCTTGAACACTGGTCTATTAACCTTACAAGAGCGGTCTGGCAAGAATGGTTCTTTCTGAAACCAGATTGTTTTTATGTATAATGATTGTATATTGAAATAATCGATGTAAATCATTTGCCATATGCTTTTCAAAGGCCTTTGAAATAGTTGGCAAAATCGAGATCGGTCTATGATTAAAAGCATCTTCCTTAGCATTACTTTTATGCAATGGAATAACACGCGCTAAATGGAGTTCATCGGCGAAAATACCTGTTCGTATTCTGTTATTAATAATTGATGCTATGGGTATGGCCAACACATCACTAAATGCTTTTAGTATTCTTTGGTCAATGCCATCAGGACCAGTAGACTTCTCCGTGTTAAGCAAGTCTTATATATTTTTAATCTTGATCTAAGTAACAAATTACGCTGAAATAAACACAGTTACTATATCATTTAAAAGCAATATGCTACATATATTTTGTGCACAAATTTGGTGATGCAAGTTTCTGAATGACGCATTGACCCATTGCTTAGTAAAGCCACTGTGTCATAGATATAATACGACGGGCACTTGAGAATTGCAAACATTCACATTTTAATTTTCATTGCCAAAAGATATTAAGCGTTTCTCTTTAATCTTACATTCTTGCACATCGACATAAAATATTAAAATATAAATGTTATGCCTACCGTCATCATATGAAGACATTGTAAGCTATTGTTTGCTACGGAATGTTATCAGGTATGATGCAAGCGGTATATGTGAAAATTTACCTCGCACGTTTCGCCCATTCGCTTGCTAAATACTTGCTGATATATCGTGATATAGCAACTACTGAATCCGGTCAAGATATTTATCAAGCGAATATTATGATCTTGCATTATACATGTCCCACAGTGAAGGAGCAAAAGCTGCAATACAGCAAATTCTCACAAATACGTTGTCTATTTTTTATTTACTATTTCTTACATGCAAGAACATTCCGCGTTTAAAGTATTCATTATTTCAAAATTAGCATGTGCAATATCGCAGCAGATACATTTTTCCATGTATAAAGTCATTTTCTGAATATGTGTACATGTATAAAATTCAACAATTTACCGCTTGACAATTATTTTCATTTTATAAAACATCAGTATAGTTATGTTGTCAATTATAATACTTGTTATAGTTAAAGTTCCATTACTAACACCAAGTCAAATTTTCTTCTGAATCTGGAATTGTAACAGGGAAATACAGTTTGAAAACTTTACAATAGCCATTGGAAGTAAAGCACTTCATTTATAATTCAAAATAGGCATGCTTGTTTATGTTTACAGTCTCTATCTGGAAGACTTCTGGACAATTACAAAAATATTTGAAATCTTGAAAACTTACTTTGGTTTTTTATAATTTACTAATTCTTTTGTTTAACTCAAACTTCCAACACAATATTTTCACATTCGTTGCAATATGTCATCTTTTTCCTTCTGAGATGACTCCCGTTACAATTCAAGATTGAAAGGAAAATTTGATTTGATGTTAGTAAAGGACCTTTAACGATTACTCATATTTAAGTAAGCATGCTTTTGATCTTGAAGAATCGAATCCAGCTAATGCATTTTCAGTAATTGTTTATTTAGAATAATGGTCAAACAGGTATCGAGTTTTAATAGACATAATACGAATTATGGTTTTGTAAGCGGACAAATAATACATGCACAAATACAATACAATGTATAATTATATATAGGAAGGTTTTGTCTGAACCCTTCGCCAGGTTTACGCGATTGAATGTATATTCACATTCTCAAATGCTCAACAGTTACTAAATAACAAGATGAAGTTTGACCTATCATTAATTTCACAGTAATATATGTGACATGTTATCAAAGTGAAAAGATACAAGGGTACATGTTTTGTTCAATTCCACAGTTTTTCTTTTATCCTTTTTTTAAAGATAGTAACATTTAGACCCTTTAGGCGACTTTTCACCGGCGTTACTGGATGTTCTGTATTCTTGACTATGTATTCATGTTCAGTCTGTGTCTGAATGTTTTATTCATATTTTAGATTTGTACACATAAAACGAATATTTACAGATTTAATTCATTCATGAATTACGTTATATTATCAAGTTTATCTTAAACTTCGATTGTAAATGCTATATTTCAGACAACTCGTTAACCGTGAAGTAAACAATATACTATTTGAATATGAACCTCAAACCTTCATATTAAGTCCATAACTCAAGTGTTAGAATTAAATGCATCCGTAAGTATCCGCACAAATAAATATTGAATCAAATTCCTGGTAAAACTAAACTGATACTGAATTGCTACCTGTTAAACTAGCAGCTGTCAAATTCAATATCATCCACTTATGTAAAGCGGATAGATTACAGGAGAGTATGTAAAATTGTGAATGTTGGATTTAACAGATTGAAAATGAAGGATAAACGTTGTGCTTTTTAATTTGGGAATTATTTGCATTCAGTGTTACCTCCGGATTACTTACTTTCAGAACATGGAAATTAATAAAAGTGAATAACCAGAAATTCTGGAATTACTGTTTCGATTATTCTAAAAAAAACGTCGCATAGAAATTTGCTTTTGCATGACTGCAGAGCCTAAAGACAGTACAAATTTTACAATAGCTTGTCGGTTTAACGCGTTTTTTTTTCAAACAAAATACAATTAAACTGTAAATAAACAAAATTCAAAATAGCTAAAAATAGAAACACGTATATGCTTTGAGTATTTGAAATGCGCTTAAATTTATGTATGTTATATATTTTTCAAACAACAAATTCCATTTTGATAGCATTGGTATTAATATTTAAAGATAGTTTCAAACTGTTTGATACTATGAAAGCTGTAAACGATGGCATAACCTATCTACATGAATAACAAGAATTAATTGTTCTCGGTTAAAATGGCCAAACAACATGGACATTCTAATACAAAGAATTAAATTACTGGAAAGAGCCATGAAACCTAAAAGACTTCCGGACTGTCATTTTTCCCCTAGCAGACTCTTATTTTAAGACATGAAAGTGATGCATTATCGGTAAATGAATTTCATATTATTTCTATTTTAGGTTCTCATTGTACTTGATATATGTTAGATAGAGTTTTAGATAGATTTATTTCGGTAAAGGAAAACATGTGCAATGGTTTACAAACAATCTTATTTCAATTGTGGTCCTTAGTATTGGTGGCAAATTTTAAAACTAAAAAACAAATTTTTAAATAATGATGTTCATATCACAGATAAGATACGCATTGCAATTAAATTATCACAGAACTTATCACATCAGTTATTAATTTAAGATTCTTATACAGATTAAATACCCTAAAAAAGTGATAAGTCATTCAACAAACTAATTAACTTTAAATTATAAAAAGATATCTAAATAGAAACAGTCATGACTTATAAATACACTGAAAATTGTTTAATCTGTATAGAAATAGCATGTTAGGGAAACTAATGTCAGTAAAAATAATAAAAATTTTAAGATGATTAAACCCTTAACTGACTAAAAGCCAAAGCTGAAACTAAAATGAAACTTCTAAAAATGAACACTGTAAAATTTAATATTCAGAAAAAGCAATTAAATTCTATTCATAAGATGGCTTTTTGATTGCTACCTTGAACGATTGAAACTTGTAAATTTCTGTAATTTTGGGTGGTAAAGTATTCAAAAGTTCGGAGCCATAAAAACAAAGTAATGCTAGCAAATAATAATGTTTATTCATGTGTATGTGTATTGTTCATATCACGTTCACATATAATTAAGAATACATTTCCAGAGTTAAAATACAAACATTAATTTCAAAGTGTACAACGTGTTCAAAGTGTATATAAGAAAGTTTTAAACTCAGATCATTCATCTTCTGGTGACATTACCAAAACATTTAAACTATTTTATGTAAAGCATGTTGTTTAAGATAAATTCACGCTGTAGGGTTTCATATAAATGCAGTTTCCACTTGTCAAAGGTGATATGAAATAAAGATAGTTTTACCTTTTAAAATTGTATTGACAGAATTCCTATCAAATCTTTAGAGAGGCTTACGAGTTATTGAACGGACACGAAAATGGTATTTGAGAAAGGAATACACGTAGAGAATTTCTCAAATTATGTTACTGTTAATCGGAGGCTATGGTAAATCAACATAATTCTAACTGCTAAATACCAGTTTCAAAACGTTTGAATATCTTCGAAATTCATTGGAATGAAAGACAACGCAACAGCTTGCATATTAAAATACACACATACCGTTGAAAATAACGTAACCAAAATGCTTTGTTCGTCTCTTTTGTTCTTTAACAATACGGATTGGTAAATTTTCCATTAATCTCACAAACAGATGTTCTTACATTGTCTTAGAACATACGTTTGTGCTAATTAATGGATTTTGACACAAGGCTGTTACTGCAGGCCCGCACTTTATCCCTCAAACTGTAATATATCAATATAACAAAAGCTGTAACAACATTTTCAGCCCATGTATAATTGTCCATCTGTGTCTCACTTCAAATGTATCAGGAATTAACAAATGATTCTACAGTATCCATATCCAAATCCTGTTTGTCTAACCAAGCGTTTAAAAGCATATACACCATAGTAAATTTAATATATAAAAATAGCAAATTGTAATTTCTAATGGTGTGACAAATTTCTAATTGTAATCACTTAGCATCACCATGATCAGAGTTGGTCTTCTCATGACAAACTGCAAATATTGCTTTGAGTTGACAGGTTTTGGGCTCAAACATGCGTTAATGTTTTCGATTTGAAAGCTTAGGATCTACAGTAACTAGATCTAGTTAATATAATATTGTTACATGTATATCACAAACTAAAAACAATTACTAATGATTTTGACTGATACTAATGGTTCCGTGCTTTGTATATTGGTATCGCAGAGGATGTCTAAGTAGTGGATCATTATGTTTAGTGTTATTCTCCTCTATAATTTTACATTAAAATATCACAAGTGTGTAATGGCTTCATGCTCATCTAAACAACCGAATGTCATGATTTGCTATACAAATATAAAGTAAATAGTCTATTTGTAACATAAACACAAGTTTATACATTGTATGGAGATGAAGTATATATTTGTATTGGTACAAACCTGGCACCAGAATATCATGCAACCGATATACTAGTATTTTTTTGCCGTTTTTGGAAAGTTATTTACCAAATGTCTGACATAGTAAGAAAGCGCTAATGTAAATGACGTTCAGTAATGTGGTTTCCAAAATTGATCCATGCTTTGATAGGAATATTATATGGATGAACAAATACAGGGAAGCATAATCTTCATTTAGATCTTCCTTTATCTCCAGCTACATCTACATTAACACATCTTTACCGGGATAACATAACTCTTATGCAGTTGTATGAGCTTTCTCAACATCATGCACATCATTTGAAAGCACACCAGTAATTTATCAAAAGGACAATTAAGTAGTTAGAGGAATTAGAGTACAAAAACATAAACGAATAATACCAGAACCTTAAACATTCAACTGTATAAATATTTTCAGACAATTACTTATTTCATTATGGCTGATGGTGTAATCTTTTTGAATATGTTTTACTTACGGATTTTATGATAATATATTTCAGTAGTAGTTGTCATGAAAGAATATTAAAATATCGTAATATCTAAAATATCTAACATCTTTTCAAATTTAAAATTTAAGCAAGTATTCCTTCACCTATTGAAGGCAAATTCCTGCATTGGGTACCCCAAATATCGTCAGCGACATTTTCAGATTTCTAACCTCTCAAAAACAGACGGTAAAACAGAAAAAGCCGCAAGAAACAATGAGCAATTTACATGTCTCTGTGCAGCTGATTAGATAATTAACAAATACAACGACAAGCGTTATGTGGTTTACTCACTACGAGATGACCACAGATGATCCAAAGAGTGAACATAATTAAGAAGGAAAATCTTAGTATCGCAGAGGATGTCTAAGTAGTGGATCATTATGTTTAGTGTTATTCTCCTCTATAATTTTACATTGAAATATCACAAGTGTGTAATGGCTTCATGCTCATCTAAACAACCGAATATCATGATTTGCTATACAAATGTAAAGTAAATAGTCTATTTGTAACACGAACACAAGTTTATACATTGTATGGAGATGAAGTATATATTTGTATTGGTACAAACCTGGCACCAGAATATCATGCAA